>JAYKAV010001842.1:561766-573931 GCA_035582835.1 Phoebastria nigripes
TACCAGACCCCAACTGCAGACAAGTGGGCTGGGGGACAGAGAGGGGGAGAACTTGGAAAACACAGCCCCAAACCATCAACTTGGGGACGGGAGGAGGTAAAGTCGGGGGGGAAGGAAGGAGAAACAGGGGAAAGGATAAAAGGTGGGGGGACGGGCTGGCAAGAAAAAGAGAAAGAGTAAAGAGGAAACAGGAAGATGGGAGCTACAAGAGAAAAAAGGAAGAGGAGAAGGAGGAAGACAGGGGACAGGAAAGAGACGGGGGGAGGGAGGAGGAGGAAGACGGGGGGGGGGGATGGAGGGGAGGGAGGAGGAAGACGCGGGGGGAGGCAGACGGGGGCGAGGGAGGAGGAAGACTGGGCAGAAGGAGGAGGGGGAAGACGGGGGGAAGGAGGAGGGGGAGGAGGAAGACGGGGACAAAGCAGGGGAAAACCAAGAGGAAGACAAGGGAGCAGGGGACAAGCAGGAGGAAGAAGACACTTGGGGGTACACACACACACACACAAAAAAAAAAAAGAGGGAAAAGGAGGAAGGCAGGGAGGCAGGAGGAAGACAAAGAGGGGAACAACAGGAGGAAGGCACTTCAGTGGAGGAAACGATGCCCAGGACAGGGGGGGAAAGGGCCACCCACCATGGGGGCACCGAGCTCTCGTCCCCCACCTTGGCACCTTCAGGGCTACTGTGGCCATGGCCAGCCCTGGCCCTGCCACACGGTCCTGGCCACAACCGGCCACTGCACCCCAGCCATGGGGACGCCCCCACCCTGGCAAATGGGGACAAGCCCCCGACCCCTCGCCCACCGGCGCCTGCTGTGCCCAGGAGAGCCCCATTCAACCTCAACAGAAAAAATCAAAACCAAAATAAAACATCTGCAGCACCAAACCATAAACACAACAAACTAAACCAACAACTGCAGAGAAACCAAAACCAAAGGCCAGGCACACCCCAACACTCACCCCCACCCCCCACACACACACTGGCCCCAGGCAGTGGCCCCCCCCCCATGGGCATGGCAGGTGCTGGAAGCAGCCGAGAGCAGACAAGGGACCGGGGATCCGCTCCCAGCTGGGGATGGGCACCCCCACCCCGGGGCCCCCCACAGGGAACGAGAGCTCAGGGACACCCCGGGAAACAGGGACAACCCGCCCCGACACGCACCAGACACCACGCAGCACCCTAATGCCGATGGGATGGAGGTCATGGGCAAGCACGACCCTGCAGCTGCAGCCACGGCTGACGGTGCCAGTCCATGTCTGGGGCTCTTCTTGGGCACAGCCTGCACTGCAAGATGGGGAGGAGCGGGGTGAGCAGTGGGGCCCATGGGGTAATCCCAAAAGAGCATCCCTCATCCCTCCCTGAGCCCCCACCGCCCTCCAGCCCCAACATGCACCCCCGAACCTGTGCTGCCGGAGCGGTCCCGCTCTGCCAGTGGACACCTGCTCTCACCTCCACCAAGGATGCCCCGGGGAGGGACTGGCCACAGCGCTGCATGCCATGGAAAGAATGTAGGGGATAAGACTGTGAGCCATCTGCCCAAAAGCACCCACCAGCCCCCTACACCCCCAACCCAGCTGGGGTACCCATGGGACGCCCCAGTCCCACTGCTCCCATGGTGGGAGAACTGGGGAAAAAAACAAGGGAGAAAAGTGCAGGGTCACCTTTCCCAAGGGCGAACAGGTCCAGGGGAGATGGGATCAGCCCCGGGATCACCTATACACCCAGGTGCTCTGTGCACAAGGGGTCAGGACAGGACAGGGAGCACCAGCACCCCCACAGCCTGGGGGGACAGGGAAGGGACACGGGGAAGGGGACCACTGTGGCACTGAGCTCTCTCAACCCCCCTGAGCACAGCCAGGGCCATCGCAGCCACATCCCAGCTCCTGCTGGACCCCCCCACCCTCCACCCTGGGCCCCTGGCTGCGGGGTTGCGGTGCCCAGCTCAGGGCCAGCTCCGGTACAGGGCTGGCACCCCCTGGCCCTGGGGAGCTCAGGGCAGCCCCAGCTCCCTCTGGCAGAAGTGGCCGCAACTCCCCAGGCGCTTGCCCCCGGCCCCACACAGGCACGGGGCCCCCGCCACTGCCCTGGGGTGCCTGCCACCCCCAAGAAAGCCAGAAAGGGAAAAAACCAAAATGAACGGCTGCAGCTCCAAACCATAAACACAACAAGCTAAAATAACAACAAAAGGCAAAGCAAAAGCCCCCAAAAAACTCACACATGCACCCCACAGCCATGCACCCCACGCGTACCCCCAGGTTTTCCTGGGTACAGCAGGCACCACTGGCATCCGAGCCGATGCTGTGGCCATGGCAGTGGCCGGGAACCCGCAGCCCACGGTGCCAAGGACAGGCACCCGAGGTGGGCCCCCAACAGTAGGGACCCATGGCCACCCTGTGCCGAGCTCCCCGGGAAAGGCAGCACCGGTCCGTGCCAGCCCCAACCCCGGGGCTGCTGCCAGCATCCCACTGCAGCTGTGGCCGGCACTGCGAGCCCTCCTGCYGAGGGGACAACAAGCTCAGTGCCATGTGGGCGACAGGGATGAGGATGAAATACACATCAAATCCCACTCTCACCTGTAATGGACGGGACTGCAGGACCTCGAGATCGCTACTCCACTGGCCAAGCACGGGCTCTGGGGATAAGGAGAGGATGGAGACCGACCGTACCTAGAATCTGTTTTGTTTACATGTTCCTCTGTTCCTCTTTGCTGTATTTCCACCATGTCATCTTAAAAATCAGTTTCCATATACCTTGTTCTTTTCCTTTTAAATAAAACCCACGATTCACATCTTTTGTTCCCAGTTTTCTCCTCCCTCTGTCTCAGGATCTCGTAGTGGGGCAGATCTCCAACAGGATGCTGCAATCACGCAGTACCTAAAAACAGAGCTTCATTCACCCCAGCAGCGCAGGTGATGGGCAGCGCGGGCTCCCAGTCCAGCCATCCAGCTTCACCATGAAGGATGCACCGCTCCAGCTCCAGCGCTGTCAGCAACTCAGGCTGCTCCAGGCCCCAGGTGAAGACCACATCCTCTCCGGCTCCCGCCCAGCTCACCATGGCCCTTGCCCTGCCCTTTCAGCCCCCAGCACCACCCTAATTGGCTCAACCTGAGCCCCCTTTGCGATTTCCCCCACCTGGGGCCAGGTAGGTCCCTCCCTGCCCTCCTCCCCAGAGATGTCCCACTCCCCACTGACTGCTCCTCACCTCCAGCCATCCCTTCGCCCCCATGTTGCRG
Organism: Phoebastria nigripes; assembly: GCA_035582835.1. NCBI lineage: Eukaryota > Metazoa > Chordata > Aves > Procellariiformes > Diomedeidae > Phoebastria > Phoebastria nigripes. Next base: position 564,994 of record JAYKAV010001842.1, read on the forward strand.
AGGCAGGGGCCACACGTCCCAGACCCCTGCACCAGCCAGGGAAGGTCCCGCTCATCCCCTGTTCCTGGTTTCTAGGGCAAAGCACAGCCTGCCTCAAGGCTGCACGGCCTTAGGGTCTCCCAGTGATGTCCCCCCATCTGGCTTAAATCCRCCAAGCCCCTGCCCCTCACAGCAGCCCCGTCGGGTCCTTTCGCAAAGCAAGGAGCACAATACGGGGTTGTCCCCCGTGGCAAGAGCCGCAGCAGCCCAAAGTGGTCCTCCCCCATGCAGGGCGGCATCCTTCGTGCGGCTCACCTTTTGGAGCCGATGGGGACAAAGCGTGACTAGAGGGACCTTGTGCTCGTCAAGTAACTGAGGGGCTTTTCTTTCCAACACAGATGCTTCGGGTGCACATGGGGGACAGCCAGGCGTGCACCCCTGTGGGACGCTGTTCCCCAAGCAGTAGGGACTGGAAGCAACTGAAGGAGAGAGTTAACACCCTCTGGGGGAACGAGCCCGGCCCCCCCCCCCCTACTTTTAATTACTTCTTTCAAGTTTTCAGCTCCTTTTGCCATCGTGCAAGCCCCAGCACCCTTCGAAAAATAGTTAAACCCAAACCCTGGGCTGAGAATCACTCTGCTGGCAGCACTGAGCTGCCTCAAAGCACCTGGAACGCTCCCAAAAAAAAGGAACATGGAAATACCTAGCGACTGCAAAGGCAAATTGGGAGATTCACAGGTTCCCTGCCCACTCACAAGCATCCCTCACCAGCCCAGCAGCACAGAGGCGAAGGGGCACAGCATGAGCTGCCTTTGCAGGGCCGAAACCCCTGCACAGTTTCCTGAGAGCATAAAACGCCTCATGTGATGAAGACGGGCCAGGCCAGGCAGCCGCATGTGTGGCTCTCCACCCTGTCCTGGCTCCGTGCAGCGAGCACAGCAGCTCGCTGACGCTTCCCTTCCCCACCTACCCTAAGGCAGCTGCGCCTCCTGAGGGCAGCTCCTCGGTCTCCAAGGATGCTTTTCCCCCAACATCCCACAAACATCCAGGTTTTCTGACCCTAAACCATCACCGCAGCTACCCCCAGTGGCTCCTCAGGGCGACTGCTTTAACTCAGCTCTGATACTTGAAGGAATCCTCACCGGTTTCCTGCTGTAACTCCCATTTAACGTCCGATCGACTTCTTGAAAGGACGCGAGCTGCCTTCTCCATATGCTGGCACAACCACATTGGAATGGCTATCAGTAACAGCAGGAGGCTAAAAAATTACTCAAGCAAGGTTTTTCTTGCTCTTCCCATTTCAGAGAAGCCTTCGGGAGATGCTGAAATGGCATTCACGAGACGGAACAGACGAGGGAATACAACGCCAAAGATTGTTTCCTTTTTCATTGCGTTTTATTGAAAATGAGAAATATCGATTGCAAAAATCATTCTGTTCCACTTAAGCGCCAGACCTCAATTCCATCAATCAGTTATCCAGGCACCAAAGAACACAAACATCGTGATCACCGAAAAACGATACTCGGAGGCCAAGCGCAGCCACGTCGCGGCGAGCTAGAGGCGCTCTCCTCCGCGAGCGCGGAGTCTCCGGGCCGGCACATGCAAAGGAGCTTCCTTCACCCATCCCTGCTCCGTCCCTAACATTTCCCATCAGCACAGCACCGGTCTCCATCTTATCTCTATTTCACAACAAGGACAGCATTCACAGATTACATTTCTCAAGACAAACATCTTGACAGACAGACAAAGGCCACCGGGAGTATCGACACGAAGTCACAGTGGGTGCAGATTTCATCCGGCCGTGGGGAAGTAACTCTTACGCTTGGCGGGGACGTCGGAGCCCACACATCATTTGCATGCGAAGAAGAATTTTTTACGGAGGAAGTTGAAACAGCCTGGGATCTGCTTGTACCTCCCCTTGGCAGAGACGGTGTTTGCCACCTGAGAACAGGAGGAGAGCGGTTGAGGAGCAGGACGCTTCTCGCACATCAGGGCACGACCTCTCGCAGGAAGCACGGTGCCAAAGACCATGGGGAATGGGACCATGGGACAGGAGAGCAGGCAGTTCTTCTAAAACGAGACATTTTTGCCAGCAAAACCAAAGGGGACTCGAGGGAAAACGGCCTTTCAGGAAACCCCGGCTGTACCAGCCACTGCTGCCTCCAGCGGTTGCTTCTCTGCATGAGCCACAACTCCCTCTTTCCCTTCGGGTGTTTCCTTAAAAGCAAATTCCCTTTCCACCCATTTTCTTCCAGACGTGCCCATCATTTCCCCAAGGTCACTTTCCTTGCACTGAATGCCAACTGGCAGAGAGAGGGTCTCACGCTACTCCCTTGAAATCAATAGCTGCCGTGCCACCACATGCCCAAGAAGTGCTGTGACATCAGGAAGACAACAAAACAGTAGGTCCTCTCTCCCCCGCTGCCTCCACGTAAGACTTTTCTCCTACTCGCGGAGAACAGTAAAAGCGTCCAGAAGTACCTACGCTTGTCCCCAACTTTGGCAATCTTCTCTAGTCAACAGGGCACGCAAGGGAAACCATTTATTCACCACACTGGTTCCACATTCCCAGCACATTGCGCCCCTCGTTTACCAGGAGACATGAACACAAACATCTGGCATCATCTCCCCGAGGGCGAGATGCTCCTCGAGACTTACCACTGTGTCACAGGAGCTCCAGAAGACACAAAACCCAGAGAGACAGGGCACCCGTGGAGATCTGCAGGCACGAGAGACCCAGTGGGTCTTCCCCGAGGGTGCAATCAGCCCGGACGTGTGGCGGCACGCTTACGACGGTGCCCCGTGTCCTGCCAGCTCGGACTTTTGAGTATGGGACGAGCTACGCTTTGGTCTAAGGCAATTTTTTAGCAGCTTCCTTGGCAAAGATTAAAGCCTGTACTTTCAGAACTATTTCTCATTAGAGAAACCTCAAAGAGATTTTTGGCAGATTAATGCCAGACACTTTCTTAATAATTAGACCTCTCCACAGTACCTCCAATTAGCTAATCCGTAAATTAACGCTCAGTATCATCATTTCTCTTTTAAGCGTAGGCCTCCACGCCCTGACTGATTGCAGCTCTGACTATTTCCTTCATCATGACTACAAAACGCAGGAAAAAAAGACATTTACCCGCAGTAACATGTTCAGCAGGTCTTCCGAATGGGCGTATTGCTCTAGCACGCTGTCCAGCGTTTCCACGTACCACGAGCCGCTCGACGCCTCCCTCCAGGAGACAAAACCTTCAGAGAAAGAGTGAGAACATTACTGCTAAAGCCAGTCTTCTGTTCTCGTCTCACCGAGTTACTGCCACTCCCCAGGTGCCATCTCCAATGGAGCCAGTTGCCCCTAACTGCCCCTGACGTTGGCCATGAAGCTCCGACTTTTTTGCCAATTTCCCTGTACCCAGCAAAGGATTTGCATGGGCTATCTCACCTGGAAAAGTTGAGTAGGAGACCAAGATGTCACTGGGCGTGGGCAAACTGGCTACGGCGTCCGGCTCGTCCATGTTACCCGATGGAGTCTGAAAAGGAGTCGCATCCGACTGTAAAGAATCTCCAGGAGCTTCGTCGCCGGGTGAATCACAATCCACTAGAAAGCCTCGATCTCTTTGTTCTGCAAAAAGAGGCAAGAAGACAATCCCTGAAATTCATCTTACCCAAGCATTCAACAATCGTACATCCTCCATTAAGAAAAGATTAAAAAAAAAAAAAAAAAGATAAAAAAAAAAAAAAAAAAAAAAAAAAAAAAGGCCCTCCAGTGAACAAAGTTTTTTGGCTCTTTGGCTGCACTGGTTGAGTCGGAGCCATTGGGCGATTCACACGAACGCCCTCGGTCCGTGCTTCCCCACTGACCTCGTGGCTGAAGACCTGGAGCAGCCAGTCAGTGTGCACTGCCTGGCCATGTGCTGCAATTACTCCCCTCCTTCCGTCCCGCATCTCCCTACCGTGCAGTAAAACTGTTCCAGCACACGCAAATCGGTACTGCCCTCCTACGAGAGGCTCGTGTCTGAGCCCTTAGACTCAACCCATGCTAGCAGTAAGAATATGTGGCTGAGAGTAAGAGAAGATAGCCAGAGAAACAGGCGACGAACAAAAAAGGAACAAGAAGCCAAAGCCTAACCACCTCTCCGAAGCCTGCTTACGCCCAACAGCTCATTCGCTTCGGGAGCTAAAACAAAGATTCACCTCCACCACAGGCCTGGATGAAGAAGAGTTTAGGTTTTCCTCTCAAACTCGGGCAATGGGACCCAGTGAAATAGTTCACAATCTTTTCTATTGGAATGGGTTTTCCATCCGTTCCGTAAATGCCTCCAGGAAACTGAATATGGCTCGTCTGCAAGAGGAAAATCCAGGAGCTAGTAATGCAGAAGGTGAGGCCAGTTTCGAGGGAGCCCGTTTCTGATCGGGCGCTCTCTTCTGTCTCTTTGTAGCCCAAAGTTACCAGAACAAATCTCACTTCCTCGTGTTTGTGCAAATGTGCACACCGCATCAGCGCGAGGGGACGCCCAGCAGTCATTTGAAACATACTAAAACCCAGCAATCCGACTCCTCTTATTATCCAACTCCTATCCCACCTCCCCCAGCGACAGGGTTCTTCATCCTCTGGAACAACGGGCACATAACGTATGCCATTTCCCTAACAACTGCTCTCCTCTCCTCGTCCTTCAAGGCCTCTGACTTGCGATAAATAGGCTTTACGACTAATAGCATCTTCCCAGTCAGAGCTGGAGAGACAGGAAGGACTAAAGGACCATGGTATGAGGGTTAGCGCTACCTCCCTTTGCTCTCTGCCCATCATTCAGTTCTGAATTATATACCCCAACTTCTGTCCACAGGCAACGCTGGATCAAACAACGCTGGAGAAGCTCCCGTTTTCTTTAACCCAGATACAAGAGTGTAACTCTTTGCAACGTACTACTGCAATGGCCAAACTGCCATCAGATCAGTCATGACAGATCACTTCCCTCCCACCCTGCATGAGACCGCAGCACAGAGAATTAACCCCTTCCTGCACAGGCAGCCTGGCTAATGAGCAAAGGGAGAGGCACGACGAACCCACCTGACAACCATGGGAAAGGATGACCACAATGCAGCAGTCCAARGCGCTGTGGTCCCGCCGCGCCAGCTTCTGCAGCTCTGAAACCATTTCCTACACAGAAAACGTCACGGTAAGAGTTTTTCAAATCGTACCTCAGCCACAGATTAGTGCCAGGCCCTGCTCTTATCAGTCTATCACGGCTGYGCTGCTCAGAAGGATCCGGTCAATCTCTCTGCCACAGGATAACATGCACCCCACATAAAGGCAGCAAAACCCATCAGCAGACGGTGAGTATTTCTGCAGTTCTGCCCTTATTTAACATCGGTTGCTTTAATTACAGAGATTTCTCTTCTCACTGCATTCTTTACAACACAGCAACGTCAACCAAAACACACTTCCACGGGATTTATCCACTGAAACGCACTGCTGCCGATTAGGGGCCAGTGGGTGAGCAGAGAACCTTGTTTTACTTTCAGCAGCCGCTCTGGATGATTGAGCTCCCCCCGCCGCTTCGGGTAACAGCTGAGGACTGTACAGACAGGCAAATCACACCCCCGGCTGCACACGACAGAGGCTGTCAGAGCTGTCACAGAAATACAGCCTCACCCATTTCTCTACAAATCACAACCAGGAATCAAAGTTCAGGCAGAAGGGGTGAAAACGTGCAAGGTCCTTTCTCCTTCTGGAATTGCAGCATGATAATAAAATAAGAGGATGTCAGCGGTTGATTATTTCTTTGTGCAGCGCAGGCTGGGGCTTTCAGCGTGCTGCCAACACGGGGGTACGTCCCGTAACGCGCTCCCGTCGCTTCCGGGGACTCTCCTCCCATCCCTTGTGTTAGCTGGACGTGGCCAGCCTCACCTCAGCTTTGAGATCCCGCCGAGTCAGGACATCAAAGCGCAAGGCCTTGAAGCGCTTCTCCAGCTTCTCGCAGTCCACGTTGGAGCCGTCTCGAGTCGACAGATCTGAGGCTCTACTGAAGTTGMCGTTGTTGATGATCAGGCAGTGTCCGCACGGGTCCGCTTTCAGCTCGTAAACCTGGCAGGCACACGTCACAATTAAACACCCTCTTATTCAGAGCACTCGCTGACTAATCCAGCGGGACGCGACACCAGCAAGGAATGGGAGTCCTTAAAGTAGCTCGTTTCACAGCTTCTTCATTTCTCCAGGCCTAGGGATGGATAAGAGCATCCATTCTCCACACGCATGTTGTTATCAGCAGCCGGGAAACACAAAACAACCTGCCAAATCGGGGACTGCCTTTGCGGAAAGCCGGCTGCTTCTTTACCTGCAGCGTCTCCGATGGCAAGCTGAAGTTTCCAGGAGTTTTTTTGAGGCATCATCGTCAAACCTCACCACAAGAGCCCGCGCAAGGAGCCAAGAGAATGGGTAGATAAATCTCCCAGAGACTCAGCTTTACCATCGATGACAGCACTGCAGGAATTTTACGAGGGGCTACCCAAACACCTGCATCGATACAGCCATGAGCCTCGCGCGTGCACGGCCAAACTATTCACTCCACATCAGATGCCCGCAGACCGTTGGAAGGCAACTCCAGACACACACGCTGCCGTATTCACAATACTCGCTTCCCTGCGCATCTCCCAACGCGCCAAAGAGTGCTGCACGTGTTCATTATTGTTTTCCTGGCTTCTGTTTCTCAACGCTACGATTACGAAGTCTAAACACCATTTTGCAGACAACACACGAGTCGGTGCCTTAGGAAATTACTGGTTGCCTTGCTGGAAACTGTTTAAGCACAACTTTTAGCTCTATGATATGTTATTTGTGCTACAGCTACGGTAACCCTAAGGAGGAGCTGGCTAACGACTGACCTCCTCCGACCTTATCAGCCCCGTTAGACTGGTGTCAGCCTCAGAGCAATCGCTCAGATAACAAGAAGCAAAACCCACCTGTCCCAGGGCTATCTCCTGGTAGCCACCCATGAGCCTTTGCTTAATAGGGAACACTTTTGGCCTAACCAAATACTAACCAGATCGCGGTTCCTCTTGTCAACAGCCGAACCTACAACACACAACAGAGACACGGCATTTAGCTCTCTGCACTCCATGACGAGACGTTATACCCGTTCCTCCTGGAATTAACGTCAATCCTGCCCTGTTGCCCATGGCACATCAGCGACACGTATGAATTCCCTCTTCCCACCCCGCCACACACTGGAAACGAGCATTTGGCACCCCACCTCTCTGGAAGAGCCTGGGACATGGCTTACCACGGGCTGGCGCGGGAGGCATTCGAGGTCTTTCGCTCTCAGCTTGGACCGGGATGGACAAACGTTCAGGGAAGTTCACATCTGTAATGACACAGGACAGTCGGGTCTCACCTTCTCCCCTTTCCGATTTCATTCTACAAGAAACCAACCCCGGGTCCCCAGAAGGACCTGAACCAACAGCCGCCTGTCGCAGCGACCCTGCTGTGAGGCTGTGATACGACATTGCGTCCGTTTTCCCCTTTTCAGGGTTCGACAGACTAAAGTTTCTCCTTACAACCACACAAGCTGGATCTGCATGCGGATTCAGCAGAGCGCAAGATGGCACAAGGACATGGCAATGTCACTTTTCACCGAGGTACCACAGGGGTTGTGTGCAAAAATACAGAGAATGACGCTCCTAACGCCACGGGCACACAGCTGGAGCTTGAAAGCTTCCGCTACTGGAAGCATGACGTTTTCCCAACAGCTCTGCATAGTCACCTCTACGAGCCACACTTCAGGATAATAAAAACCAGGACTTCACAGACTATTACCCGCACCAAGAGGGATCCCAGCTGCCACCCCCCATGCTGCTGTTTGCCCAGAAAACAACCATGCCCTTAATACTTACTTTTATTATGCTTTTCTCCGCGTAAGTCCAGCTCAACAGGCCTCAGGTCTACCAGCTGCGGCAGCGCCGGCGGGCATTCACAYTCCTTGATCAGCATGTCTGCGAGGTCGCCCTGCCCGGTGTCCCGCAGGATCGAGAGGAATATAGGAAAAGCCTGTTTCCCTCGAGTCTCCAGGTCGATGACCAGCTGCCGGGCTTGCTCTCCTCGGCTGCCAGCGCTCTGCAGAGGAGGAAAGCCCAGGACAACGCGTGTTCGCTCTGAGCCAAGGCGCTCTGCCCAGCCAGCCCTTCCGACCAGCACCCAGAGAGGGGAAACATGGGGATCTGCATCGCGCACCTCTACATGGGGCGAATGAGACCGAGACCCAGCGGATGCACTCACAGAGACCCCCCAGCAGCCACCTGAACCCCAGCCCCGACCCCCCTCCAACCACAAAGCCCTGCTGCCTCCGCTGAGATGGGCAGCTGCAGCCCACCGTAGGGCTCAGAGGGAGAGGGAGGAGGGAGCACCCCCAGCCTGTCCCCAGGGGACAAACAGGCAACCCCCAGCCTGTCACCAGTGCGTGGGACAAGACACCCCCGGGCCTGTCACCAGCAACAGAGAGGGGAAACRGGGACCCCTTAAGCCTGTCACCAGGTTGGGATGGGGACCCAAGGAGAAACCCCCATGCCTGGCACCAGCTGGGGCAGGGGACAAGAAGGGACAAGGAGATGGGGGATCTTACATCTCGTACCCGCAGGGCTTGGGGTGGGAAGGGACAAGGGCCACCCTCCAGACCTGTCACCAGAATGAGGGGACACGGGGGCCTCCCTCGGGCCCAGGAAGACACAGGGGCCCCCCGCCAGGCCCGTCCCCGGGGCTGAGGGGGACACGGGGGCCGCCCGCGGGCCCGAGGGGGACACGGGGCTCTCCCTTGGGCCCGTCCCCGGGGCTGAGGGGGACACGGGGGCCGCCCCCAGCCCACCTGCAGCTCCTCGACCATGGGCCGGGTGAAGAGGCCGCGCTCCTCCAGCGGGTCCCAGAGCGGCGCCACCCGCAGCGCCGCCACCAGCCGCGCCCGCCCACGCCGCAGGGCCC
>JAYKAV010001842.1:574156-603546 GCA_035582835.1 Phoebastria nigripes
CCGCGGGGCCTCCGCCGGCCCTCTGCCCGCCGGAGCCATGGAGCTGGGGCGGGCGGGCCTGGCCTGGGCCGCCGCCCTGCTGCTGGCGGCCCTGGGAGCGCAGGCCGCGGCGGGGGATTTCGACCCGTACCGCGTCCTGGGGGTCGGCCGGAGCTCCAGCCAGGCCGACATCAAGAAGGCCTACAAGCGGCTCGCCCGGGAATGGTACGTGCCTCCCCTCCGCCCCGGCCTTCCCCCGGGCTCTGATCCCCCCCCCCGCCCCAGCACCGGGGCGGGACGGACACACGGACACGGGGACACACACACGGTGTCGTTTCGTGTCCTCTCGGTTGACAGAGCTAGGCTGCTGCGCTTTGAGGAGTGGGTAACGCTGCTGGGGGGTGGCATTAGCCACCGTACCTGGCTGTCTGCGCCAGACGAGGCTCAGCAGGCGGTCGGAGGCGAGCACCGGGTCTTCCTCGCAGGCCAAGAGTCATCCTGAAACCAAGCAGACACCTTCACGCTAGCAATCCATGCTGTAAAACCCTCCTGGAGTCTGGCTACGRGGGGAAAAGTTCTCCCTGACTCAACTGGGAACTTTTAATATGCCAGCATCCAGGTCTCAGTTTGATACATCGATGTCCAAGGGCAACTTGACCCCCGTGCCGAAGGGAAACGCGGTGGATCCACAAATGTTGTGCCCCTCGCTTCGGTGGTGTGCGCTGAGGAGCAGGCTTGAGGCATTGCCTCAGAAAATAGCCTCACCCAGAGCTTTTAGAGCCTGCATAGTTTTGCCGGAGACATCCCCGAGGGCTGTGACGGGAGGTATTTTACAGGAAGAACGCAGTAGATATGTAGGGCAGCGGCCAAGGGATGCATCGCTTTAGCGGGTAGGAAGGATACATGCTCCCTCGTCCCAGGCTCAGGCCGCTGGCGACGGGTCGGATGGAGGGACAGGTCTGCAGGCGCACGGCACGTGTCCCGGTGCTGCGTTTTGGGATGGTGTTTGGGTAGGGAGAGCACGTGCTGGGTATAAAATCTGACCTCAGCCTCAGGGGATGCTGCTGCACGCCCTAACTGTCCGCATCCCACTCGCCTCTGAACGGAGGCTGACAGCTTGCTGTGCCCCCCCGGGGAACTGCTGACCCCCTTTTCCTCYGGTTCTGCCCTGTAGGCACCCTGACAAAAACAAGGACCCGGGAGCAGAAGACAAATTCATCCAGATTAGCAAGGCCTACGAGGTAACATGCTCTTCTTGCTAAACTCATGCTGTCGTTAGAAGATAAGTGACCTTATTTTTCCATACGTGGCTTTGTGCTTTTTCTGCATACGTCTACACGGGAAAGGTGCTCGACCCTGTGGAGGCAGACACTACTGACCAGAAAAGTTTCCTCTGCTTTCTTGACAGAGAGCCACTGGATGACACCAGCGTGGCCTCTGTTGCAAATATTTTGCTACGGGTCTGCCCTGTTCTCGCTAAAAAGCCTCAAACAAGGGAGGAGCGGGTATTCACCAAGCCCTGCGCAGCTGGGCAGCCGTCTTGTCTGTGTCACACGTACCTATAAGCATTTTGGGGGTGATGTAAGCAATGTTAATCATCTCAGGGCTTTAGTTGCTTCAAATTATTCTTTGCATAAGTAGTTATTTGCACATCGCTCCTGCGCCGCTCTCAAAATTGGCTGCCCCAGTTTGTGGTGGCTGACCCAATACTTCCACGGCAAGCGAGTTAAGCCCACGGAAATAAAGCAAATCCTCATCTCCAAGCTGAAAAATGCAGCTTCTCTGTGGGGCTTCTTCTCGGTAAAACTTTTGGCGCTTTCCAATGCGCTGAGAAAACCCTCAATGTTCAAGTAGGCGCCAGCAAAAGCTGCTCCAGAAAAGAGCGTTAATGCTCAGACGGCCTGACGTTCAGGCTCAAGGAGCAATTGGTGTCAGAAATGGGTACAGCAGTCTTGATTTACAGGCTCCTTTTCTTTGGGCTTTGGCTTTTTTATACCCTTATTTACCACAGCGAGCCTGGAGGCGATGCGATAGTTCCCTTTTCCAGAATATTTATCCCTCCAACGCACAGCAAAGGCTGCACGTTCCCTCGTAGCCCGTCCTTACGCAGATGCAGTTATTTACTAAGGGATTATTGTCAGGGCAGTTCCCCCTCACGGTTTCAAGCAACTGTTCTTCTATCCTCTACTTCCCAGATTCTCTCCAACGAGGAAAAGAGGGCAAACTTTGATCGCTACGGAGATGCCGGGGAAAGCCAGGGCTACTCTCAGCACCAGCATCGCCAGTTCCACCACTTTCATGAAGGCTTCTATTTTGACGAGTCCTTCTTCCATTTCCCCTTTAATTCAGAGAGGCGCGACACCTCCGACGAGAAGTATTTGCTCCATTTTTCCCACTACGTCAATGAAATTGTGCCAGATAGTTTCAAGAAACCTTACCTCATTAAAATAACCTCAGACTGGTGTTTCAGCTGCATCCACATTGAGCCCGTGTGGAAGGAAGTCGCTCAGGAATTGGAGGCGCTGGGTAAGGACGAGGCCGTTTAGGCTGGGTGCGCGTCCCTTGCCCAGCGAGGCTGCGGCAATTGCCTTCAGCTTTGGAGGACTGAGTTTAACCTGTAGATTTCCTCAAGGATTTATCCTAAGGCTTTTCCGAATGTTACTAACATCATAATCGATGAGGCTACCTGTTAGAAATGAGGAAGAAACTAGTCCCGTAGATCACAAGGGCAAGATGCCTTTTCTCCTGACCATACGGCTAGTGGCTTAGTCCAACGCTGATGATAATAAATGACGGCGTGGCCGAGGGCCGATCGCACCACCACGAGTTTAGGCCACCAGCGTAAGTGCTGTGTTGCTCTTCGTCCTGCACTTGGACGGCTTTGATAAGCAAAGACGCCTGCAGAATATGTCCTCGATTTTAGGACCGCTACCATACAGTGAAGTTTTGAGACTTATTGAACACATTTGGGTGCCAAGGAGGTATTTTGTACTTGCCCCTCCAGCCCCAGCTTCCTTGTTTTCCCTGCAGATGTCATCTGCATGCGCTTCCAGAAATACACAAACTCAACAGACAACAGGAGACAAAGGCATTGTAGTTCCTGCTTATTAAGATTTTTCTCCTTGAGGTTTTAATGTAGCACATTGTCGTGGTTTAACCCCAGCCGGCAACTAAGTACCACACAGCCACTCCGTCACTCCTCCCACCCAGTGGGATGGGGGAGAGAATCGGAAAAGTGAGAACGCTTATGGGTTGAGATAAGAACAGTTTAATAATTGAAATAAAATAATAATAATAATAATAATAATAATAATAATAATATGTAATGAAAAGGAAGATAACAAAAAGAGAGAGAAATAAAACCCAAGAAAGACAAGTGATGCAAATGAAAAACAATTGCTCACCACCAACCRACYGATGCCCAGCCWGTCCCYGAGCAGCRGCCCCCCGGCCAGCTTTCCCCTAGTTTATATACTGAGCATGACGTCATATGGTATGGAGTATCCCTTTGGCCAGTTTGGGTCAGCTGTCCTGGCTGTGCTCCCTCCCAGCTTCTTGTGTATCTCCAGCCTTCTCAGTTGGTAGAGCATGAGAAGCTGAAAAGTCCTTGACTAGTGTAAGCACTACTTAGCAACAACTACAACATCAGTGTGTTATCAACATTATTCTCACACTAAATCCAAAACACAGCACTATACCAGCTACTAGGAAGAAAATTAACTCTATCCCAGCCAAAACCAGTACACACATGAAATACCAGTGGACAGAAGAAAAGAGGACAGTGTGTTCTCTCTCTCCCCCTAGATAAAGCTATGAGTTTTAAATACAATCTTCAAGGATTGCAAGAGGAGGAAAGTACAGAGTTATGAGGGACGGTCCCGTGAATAACTCCCAAGCAGGGTGCTGGGCAAGGGAACAGGTCTTCAACCTTAATTTTCTACTAGGCGTTTTGGGTTGCTGGTGATCTTCTCCTTTTTCAGGAGTGGGAATCGGAGTCGTTCACGCTGGGTACGAAAGGCGCCTCGCCCATCACCTCGGTGCGCACAGCACACCATCCCTACTAGGACTCATTAACGGGAAAATAACCTTCTTCCACAATGCTGTCATTCGAGAAAACCTGCGGCAATTTGTGGAGAACCTTCTGCCAGGCAATCTCGTAGAAAAGGTACGTTCTAGTAAGACTGTCACATGCTGCTTCTCATGTCTGTCTGGATATTCATCTCTCCTTAGCTGTTTCAGTGCCTAATCTGTTTAATTCAGCCCCTGAGCTGATCTGCGTCATGAACGCGAGAAGATCCAATCAAGGCTGGTGAAGCGAGGCGTTTTGAGAGCTGTAATTAACAGCTACAAACCCCGGAGCTGTTGGAAGTGATCGCACAACACAGCTCCATAATGCTTCTCCTTGCGAAAGGGCTAATCCTGCTACTATACGGTTACGCTGGCAACTTTGTGTGCCTGCTGCTCTCCCAGTTGTAATACTCCACGGCTGCCAGAGCTGTACAAAAGCTACCCCTAGGTTAGGAATCTGTGGTTGTGCCCTACCTGCCTGCTGGATTTCACTTCCCTTCTCCTTTCTCGGGATTTCATCCAGCAAATTACTAACTTGTAGGCATTGTCTGCTAAAACTCACCCACACAGAGACCCATCGTTTGTTTCGTCCAGTTTTGATTCAGACCTTTGAAACTGGAGCCGGCAGCGCGAGCCCTTTCAAAGTTACAGGTAAAACCTCCTACTAGATAAAAAATTCCTGCATTTCGGGATTGCTCAGTTATTTTTGGCAGAGTCCTAAAGCACCCACCTCCCCTTTCAGTGCGATGTGGCCGGGTCAGCCCCCACAGCGCTCTTGCCTGCCTGTCCTCTGCCTGGAGCCTTGTTCACCTCACCTCGTTTTCCCTTGGGATCTTCAGTGAGGGCCGCCCTTCCCAACGGACTCTTGACCTGCTGTCCTCCGGGTATTTGAGTTCTCACCCCAAAAGCAGGGTCTGCTGTCCCTTTCCACAGCTAAAGCAGCCATTTTGCCTCCTGCAGCCAGGCGTTCCTCAAAAAACGGAGCTAGCAGTCAGCTCTCCTCTCCCTGCAGGCCCCTAAACAAGCTGTGACCTCCCTTTTATCTCCTTCCTCTAGGTCAAAGAGGTACCACAGCTGAAACAGAGCAGGTTTGATGGAGCTCATAGGTGCCTGTTAACCCTTGGCTTCCCACTATATATAAAGCATACGACCCCAATGAACAGTTGTGAGACTGAAAGTGGCATCAGCGTTGACTGGAAACAGCATTGACAGAGGATGCAGTAACTAAGAGGGTTGGTGGGGGTCAAGACTGATGGTTCCAATTAATATCCTGCATCAAAAAAGCACAGATCAGGCACACCTGTTGGAAAGACAAACCCACAGTCTGCTTTCTGTTACACCTGGACAGCTTTTCCAGACTCGGTTCTCATTCAGTCACCTAATTGTACAGCATTGCATGTGTCTAACGGCTCTGAGGTTAAACTAATGTGCTGATTCTATTTAAAGATTACAGATAAAAACTACATCCGCTTTCTCTCCAACTGGAAGAAAGAAAACAAGCCCCATGTCCTTCTATTCGATCATATGCCAGTTGTGCCATTATTATACAAGGTAATGCTATTTCTATCGCGGCATTGTTGACTTGCTAATAAATCCAGCTGTTCCAAAAGAAAATGTGATATTGCTGTGAGCAGAGGTGGATTGAAACCTCTAAATACTATTGACCGGTTCTAAGAGAACAAGTTGATTTGTGTCAGTTGAAAATGGCATAGCCAAATGACCAACTTCATTGGGAGATTGTTTCTCTGTCCTGCCATGGATGTACCCTCAGTGAATGCGAAGGTGTGGGTGGGTTTCGGAGGTAGCGGCAACAGAGGCACGTACTAACCTTTATCAGTAACGAGAGACTTTTGTGGCACGGCTAATTTGGGTTACTGGAAAGCCCGTTTCCTAAGAAACCCCCGCTAACATGCAAAATGTCAGGTTGTAAAATAAAGCTGTGGATCCATTGAGGCTTCCTGTATGACAACTAAGAGAATGCAAACTGCAGTTCAGCAAGGGAGAGGAAAGGCTTTTACCTCTTGCAGTGCATGCCCGATGACATTTAAACAGTGGGAGGTATGCTCGAAGCAAAGTCACCACAGGCACTCGGGGGAGAAAACGTTGTTTGTTCTCTAATGTAAACACGCGCTGGTGCTTTCTTCCCGTCCAGCTGACTGCCTTTGCGTACCGAGATTACTTGTCCTTTGGTTATGTGTATGTCGGACTCCGAGGCACTGAAGAGTTGTCCAGTCAGTACAACATCAACGTCTACACTCCCACCATGATGATCTTCAAGGAGCACATCGACAGGCCCGCTGATGTTGTGCAGGTATTGCTCAGAACCCTCTCCGAGAGCTTATCTGAAATGGACGCTGAGGTTTTCTGATCAAGCTTGCGAGAGGTTGGTCGGTGGCGCGTTTCAGAGTAAAGAGCATTCGTTCTCAGCAGAAACTCAGGCTTCCACAGAGGCAGAAAGCAACCATTAGGAAGGAGGAAGCTTGGTAGGCTTCAGCTGTGGTGTCTGACCTTTTGAGGAGGGTGGCTGCAGGTAGCTTCTCAGTCTCAGGGCCTCAAAACGTCTCAGGTGATTTCAGCGAGGACTGTGATGGCTGGCAGCCTTCCCCAGGCTTCAGACAAGAATGTCGCAACAGCTTTACTCTCCTCATCCTTCTCAGTACTGACCTCTGCTTTCTTTGTCCTCACCAGGCACGAGATATGAAGAAGCAGCTCATTGACGACTTCCTTTCCCAGAATAAGTTCCTCATGGTAGCCAGACTCACCAGCCAGAGGCTGTTCCAGGAGCTGTGTCCCGTGAAGAAGTCTCACCGTCAACGAAAGTAAGGCTCTGCGGGTGACACGTCCCCCTGTTTTGTTCCCCGAGGCTCTGGGGCTGCTTGTAGAGCCACCTTTTGTTTGATTTGGAGGGAGAAGCGAAACAACTGCATTGGATCATGCTGGGTTATCCACATTGTTTGATAGGTTTCTGGCTCTTCAGGATTGTTTTGGCTAGTGGAAAGGGGATGGTCGTTTCCTCTTGCGTCCAGAATGGCTCTTAATCCTCCATCTCGTTGTGTTGCCTAGGCACTGTGTGGTCTTACTTACCGGAGAAGGCGATAAGTTTGCCAAGGCTTACGAGGCGTTTTTGACTTTTGCTGTGGCCAACACAAAAGACACGCTGAAGTTTGTGCACATCTATAATGATCGGCAGCCGGAATTTGCGGACGCCTTGCTGATGGATGAGGAGAAGTATCAGGGAAAATCAGCTGTGAGGGTTTCCTTTTTCCCCCCCCTTCTTTTCATCTGTCATTCTAATTCACATCACTTTATGTAGGATGCTATACCTTCATCTGACACCTAATTCTGGGCAGTGATTTGAAGCGTAACATCTGTCTAGTAAAAAGTACCTTCCTCTCTGACATCTGCGATGTTATTGGCTCGTCCAGGTGGTCATTTTGGAGAGACGCAATAGCGCAGGGAAGATCGCTTACAAAACTTTGGAGGAGGCCTGGCAAGGCAGCAAAGAAGACAACTTCATCCTCCTGGATCTCCTGGACCAGCTGAGGACAGACCCCGGCCTTCTCTCTTCAGAGACTGTCCTGGCAGACTTGAATGACGAGCTCGCTCCCGTAAGTGCACGGCCCTTCCAGCTGCCTGACAACTGCGCTACCTTTTTGGACAGTCCCGTTGTGGTCATTCATGGGCATTAGTTATATTTTAAAATACCAAGGCAAGATTCTAAAAGGTTTTCTCGCTCATGGAAGGAAGCTCGTGCCACGCTCGTGGCATGCTCCAAAGCTGATTCAGCCCAGGGTTGTGTTTAAGGGGTGGGAGTCCTAGCAGGGTCCTGGATAGCGGTTTTGTCATTTGCTTTTTTCTTTTTATCTTTTTAAACAGATGTTCCTTATCCGATGGCTCTACTCCATGCTGGATTATATCTCGGACTGCTGGGACAGTTTGTTTCATAGTAACTGGTACGGATTGGGTGTTAACGAGTCTCGATAGGGAGCGGGATTGCTGTTATCTTGTTCAGATGTGTAGTAGAACCAGGTTCTTATTAACAGGAATTGAGAACATAACAAAACACATAGGTGGCTGTACTCTCTGGAGATTTAGGTGAAGAGCGCTGACACCACAGCGATGTTAGCTTCTGCCTCAAGTACTGGGTACTTTGGTCTTGAGGCTGAGCGTGGACGTTACACTCCTGAAAACACGCATCAATTGTTGTTTTTCACCACTTCCCTGTCACCTTATTTTAAAACGGATCTATTTTTGTTCTCCTCCTTTTGGGTGGGAGCAGGACAGTGCTCAAGATCTTCATCGTCATTAAGACCCCAGGAAACGAGCTGAGTTTCTGGGGAAACTGCGTGGTATTACTTGAGGTAGACAGGAACTGAAATTCGAGCAGAAACTGTGCAACTTGCGGACCTGATTGCTGTTTGCAAATCTTCCCCTCAGGCGAGAAATGATGCCGCTGCTGTCCCTGCTCTTCTCTGCGCTCTTCATTCTCTTTGGCACCGTTATTGTTCAGGCTTTCAGGTGAGCACATGCTAAAACATCCTAGGGGATCTTACAGTCCAGCCAATAGCACCTCAGTCCAATCTGGTGCCTTAAACACACACAAGATAATCTTCCTTTGCAGTGATTCAAGTGATGCAAGGGACTCTCCTCCCTCTGAGAAAGAAGAAAACGACGCAAAGACCGAGAAGAACGACGCGAGCTTCAGCAAAGAGAGTAACAGGTTCCCTCTCCAATTTCTCCAGAAATGTTTTCTGCTGAAGCATTGCTTGGAGAGCATTGCGCAGAGAGCGTTAGGTGGACAGCAGAGAAGTGCCCGCATTGCGCGGACATAGCGCAGTCATTGCGTGGGGCAGTGCGGGCACAGTGAGGCGAGTAGGAGTCGTGGTTAGCCAGGACCCGGGCCAGCAAGGACAGGGGTGCACAAACTTAATCAATTCCCACTGAGTTGTGCCCAGACAACATCCTCGGGGGAAGGGCAAAGCTCTGACTGACTTGGTGAAAAAGATCCAAGTCTGGCCATTGCACCGATTAAACTGGCTTTAGCTACAGGGCACAGTGTGAGGAGGCAGGGAACGAGTTCACAGTTTCTCCATCCTTGGTCACTCCCGGTCGTTCGCTCCCCTTTCACTCGGTCACTGTTTTGTTGCAGCAGGATTCCCAAAAAGGGCTTCGTCGAGGTGACTGAGCTAACGGACATCAACTATAACAGCAACTTGGTACGCCTGAGGCCGGGTCACATGAACGTGGTCTTGATCCTGTCCAACTCGACCAAAACCATCCTCCTCCAGAAGTTTGCTCTGGAAGTCTACATGTTCACAGGGTAGGCTGGGGCCCTCTCCCGGGTCTCTCTTACTGTTTTAACAACTTGTGTAATGCTGCTCTGATGACAAGTTAGGAGCGATGTTGGCTCAATTGGTAGGAGGGAACGCTTCTGGCGAGCAAAGCAGCCTCTGCACTCATTAGCAGCAATGAGCCGCCGAAAACTGAGCGGCCTTTCCTGGCTGTACTTGGTGAAGGTGGCCAGACAGGTCTGGCGCTGTTGCTGCTTTGGCCGTACCCACATTTCAACAAACGGAGAGCACAACAATGCTGCAAGCTAGGTAATTGTCACCTGTGCTGGATAGGGTTAAAAAAAGGAGCTGTGGCGACACAGCTCTGCGCCTGCCCTTGTTTACAAACGCTTACCTGTCCGGTAGGAATCTGGCCTGACTCGGGAGACGTGCTAATCCTGCTTCTCCTCTGCTCTTCCCCCAGGAGCAGCTCTCTTCATTTCTCTTTCCTCAGCCTGGACAAGCACCGAGAATGGCTGGAGTACCTGTTAGAGTTCGCGCAGGATGTGGCCCCCATCCCAAACCAGTACGACAAGCATTTCCTCGAGCGCGACTACACAGGCTATGTCCTGGCTCTGAACGGCCACAAGAAATACTTCTGCCTCTTTAAGCCTCACAGATCGGCGGATGAGGGGGGAACCCTGGGATCATGCGAGGATTATGATTCCTCACTACACACGGAAGCCAGAGGGAAATCCTCCTGCAGCCCGGGATCTAGATCCATTAAAAACAAATTACACAAATTGTCCTTTTGGATGGAACGCCTCCTAGAGGGTTCCTTACAGAGGTTCTATATCCCCTCGTGGCCTGCGCTAGACTGAGGGATTTTAAAGAGATTCTAATGGACAAACTTTTTATGAAGATGACAAGGGACAGCTCTTTCCAGGAATACACAAACAAGCGTGACGAATGGACCTTAGGTTTTAGATGAACTCTCCTAGGGCCGGTGACTAGAAAATATCTCCCTGTGTCTGGAGCCCGGGAGCGCGGCCAAGCACCGAAATTCCCTCCACCGACTCCTTCGTGCATTCGGATGCCCTACAACCGAAGAGCCAGGAAGTCCGTTATTCTCTTCTTGTCCTGCCGCATCTGCTTCCCGAGTCGCCCCTGTTCCATCTCTCGTTTTACCTCGGTTGAAGAAAAACCCGTGACTTCTCTGCCACGGTGACTTGGTCCGGACCGAACACGGCCGGTGATGCAGGTCGGGTCGTGGTTCTCCCTCCCCTTCCCCATGGTGCATGGTGTAACACTGGCAAGACCCTGCAGACCCTCCCAGGCCCTGCCCTTCTGAAAAGGCCCCCTCCCACCAGGCAGTCGTACTTTATCGGCTTTCCCCGTGGTAAGTGATCTAGAGTATGGTCGGGAGCATCTCCCTCGTAGCAAACCTGTAGCTGGGACTCGCCTGTGGTGTGGGCTAGTAGGCGATCTGCATGTTTCATGCTCCTCGTGTCATAGTTCCACTTGCAGCTTCACTGGCTAAACCATAACTGGGGAGGGAAGGGGTTTTGCACGGCCGTAAATACTGTAAAGGCGTTGAGCCATTTAAATGTCACATTGATTTTTCAGATGCCTTTCTGCTTCTGTCGATTTTAGACAATGTATCCTAGAGCCATAACTTTAACTGTGTCCTCAGATTGTAGGCGTGAGCTGCTATGAGCCAGTAGATGTGTAAAAGAAACTCTACCTAGCTGCTAGGGAGTCGGTCCGGGCTCCTTTCAAACACCCTTACGTCTGTAGTACAAATCAACCTTTCTTTGTATCAAGGAACCCTAATTCTTCGATGATTGTATTCTTGAAATGTTGCCCCAGAAGTGCTGTATCATCAGACTGTCACTTACGTATGAAACTCCTTTTCGTTTAGGCGCGGGTTTAAAATGCTTGGTTTCAGCCTCTCACCTGTTTCTTTCTTGCCACAAACCTTTGTTTCTCAACATGCAGGCTGCTGCCTTAGTTTTCTGTTTGTTTGCGTTGGGGTTTTTTTGTCTTTTTGAACTCATAGGTCTGTGTGAAGCTAGAACAGTCATAGAGTGTAGGGTTTGGTTTATGCTTTGCTCTAGCAGTGCTCCAACAGCCACTTTCAACACCGCGGGGGGAACAGGTGGCCCTTTGTAAGGCAGAGGGAAGGCGAGCAGCAGACTCACGGCTGCTTTCCACGCCTCAAGCGATAAAGCAAAGCAGCAGGGTTTCTCTTCGTGGCCAGGACTGAAATCCTGTGGGGCTTGTTCTTCCTTTTTACTGCGCCAGGGCAGATGCCCGGGCTGGTACTTGCTGAGCCTCCTCCAGCCGTTCCGCACAGGACCCAAGCCCCCGCCGTGCCGAGTCGCCGTTAGGCTACAGCGCTGCCAAAGCACGGGGGTCTGAGCGGGGTGGCCTTTGCCATAGGGTGCTGAACCTGACGGTAAAGCACTTGGTCGAGCACGCGGTGTTAATTAAAAGCTCACTCGGCCCTTGCTGCCTTAGTACCATCTTAGCAGAGCAGCCAGTTAGTAGGAATAACTACRCCAATCTCTGAGCTAGCTGCTGATCCCGTACGAAATCCAGGAATGCTCAAGTCATTTTACTGCCTACATGACCTAGTTTCTCACAAACCCTTGGCTTGCTGCATTCCTCCCTGCCCTGGGAGCAGATTGGCGTGCTTCAACCACCACAGGTATCTCAAACACCATGTATAATGTACTTCCAAATAAAGGCTACGATGCTACCAACTGACCCTATGTGAGGTTACTTAATTTTAGCTCAGCAGACTCTGAGCTTGTGCTGCTGCATGAATGAGGCACTAGAGTAGGGGGAAGGAAGGAAGGCGAGGTCTTCTCTCTGCCAAAGAGCTGCGAGGCACACACGTACTGCTGAAATAGAGGGGGAACGAAACGCTGGCCTGACGCTGCTAGACTTCATTTTCATTTGGCTGGAGCAGTCACCGTAGCACTCTTGTGTTTCTCCCGCAGCTTGCCGTGCAGGATGTGGCTAGAATAAGGTTGTAGCCCAGTGGAAGGCTCCGCATAACTTTTTAAATGTTTGCAAAAGCAAAAAAMCAATACTCTTCTGGGTCTCTGCTGTCTCTTCAGCTAGTCAGAAACCAGGAGAAAACCCTTGACGTTATAAAACGTGCCTAGTTGTGCTACAGCAAGGGAATTCAGTCCTGCCCCAAGTAAGAAGATGAGGCCTTATGGCCTTCAAACTACAGTTCATGTGCTGCACACCTGCTGGGATCCTTTTTTTAATTTTCTTTTTAGCACAGGTAACCTCCCCTTTTAGACTGAGGTTTGTTTAAGGAGCGCTTGCAGCAGTCCACCCTTGCCGGCTGTGGCTGGACAGGAGCACAGCTCCTGTTCAGCTGTAACTCTGCTCTTCGCTGCTTTTAACCAGGTCAGACTAACTCAGCTTGTGTCGCTGTTTTATGGAAAAACTTCCTTCATGGGCTGAAGCAAACACCAAACTGTTCTAAACCCCTCGTTTAGTTAGCTTTAGCRTCCATCGTGGAGCACCGGGTGCTTGCTTTCTTGTAGAAGAGCATGGTTGGAGGCTGCTTACGCCTGAGGTCTGTCTGCCTCTCCCAGCAGTCGCGAGCCGTCACCCCCCATAATTTTCTAACCTGCYGCCTCCAGCGGCGCTCGACCCATATCATAACGTATCATCAGCGAAACGCACTTGTGATTCAGTTATGCACATGGTGGTTGGTAATCCAAAGATTGAGGAAATTCAGTCCTAATGCACTATTCTAGTGAAATCCGAGCAATCGCACACCGCTCAGAAGCTGAAGCAAAGGGATACAGGCCCCCAGTCTAAAGGTTGTACCAAAACTCCTCCCTGTACCGAGCGTGGTGGGCAGCAGCCGTCCATGGCTGCCTGCCTCCGCTCTGTCGTTCACCGAAAGCCTGCCAGGAACTAGTGCACTAACGCAGCCTAAGAAGTAGGACTGAAAACTAGGTACATATTTTGCACTTTTGATACTGGGACGGGGGGGAATTAACTTATTTGGCAAACTTGTCTTTTTTATTTTTGGTTTTTTTTTTTTGTATTTGTGAACAGGCACTGATGTCATTTTGTTTTAAGACAATTACAGATTCGCAACCAAAATAAACTATTTTAATGTGTGATGAGGTGGCTCTGTGTTTCCATGTACAAACTGACCACACCTCTGCGTCAGCTCAGAAATTCCAGGGGCAATTAAACTGCTCCTGCCATAGGAGATGCCTGGTTATCCCCAGCAGGAAATCCAGTCGAATATCCCCCTACTCTCAGAACTGGGGAGGCGCCAGGCCGCCTTCGGCTGCCCTCCCTTCCTCTACATTCGTTGTCCTGCTGCTGTGTCTTATTGGGAGAAACCTTTTACCAGTGACAGTTTTGCCATGAGCCCCTATGAGCCAGGTGAGGTGAAGTGCCGTTAGCTTCGTCTTTTCCTTTCCCTGGCAAACTCAAAAGCTACAGACACCAGTAAATGGGCTGTTCAAACCCATTTGCTACCTACAGTTYATCAGCTTGAAATTACCTTTTCTAGTGGTAAATGGCATTTATTCCTTATTGCAAAGCCTGCGTTCGCTGCAACCGGCCGAGGGGAACATGACACGGAAAGCCTCGGCTGAGGTCGGAGCTGCATTGCCCCCGGCCTCCCCTCACATTGTCGTCACTCTGGGGAGAACGCACAGCATCTCGAACAGCAGGTTTGCCCCCAGGAGGGCTGTGTTACCTGYGAAAAGACAAAAAGGGGAAAAAAACAAGCCATGAATGCCCAACCRCTTTCACCCACGGCGGTCAGCTGCCTCTGCCAGGCACACGTCCTACTCTCAACCATCTTTAGACTTACCAGAGACATCGTACATCGGCGCAACTTCTACAAGGTCACATCCCACTACGTTCAGTCCTTTGCAGCCACGAACGATCTCCAAAGCCTAGGAGGAAAACAGATTTGGGATCAAGAAACACATCTGACCTAGCAGACTAGTTGGGGCTCTGCTTTCCCCATATGCAGCTAAGGAAACCCAGCCTACACGGACCMAATGACATCAGTTCAACAATTCCTTTCCTCATTACCACTATGAAATGCTCCCTGGCCTCCCTAACCCTTTGCTTTGCTGCGCTGGCAGCAGGACCTCCTTCAATGGAAGCAAAAAAGTCCCCTTCCCACTGGGAAACGAAGCCGCATCCCCCTTACCTGCGCAGGCGTGAGCCCAGCTATCTCTGGCGTCCCAGTGCCTGGGGCGTACGCAGGGTCTAGCGCATCGATATCGAAACTGATGTACACCGGCTTGTTCCCCATCTGCTTCCTCACCTCCCCCATCAGCGGCACCAGGGACTTCCTCCAGCACTCTTCAGCCGGGACCACCCGGAAGCCCTGCGGGTGCACAGACGCGCAGGCGCCCGCTCAGGGAAAGGCAGGCAAAGCGGAGCATCCCCCACCCCGCCAGGGATTTCTGTCGGGATAAATCCTCATCCCAGGGCCAAGCTGCAGAAAGGCACCTTGAAGCACCCTCTGCTCACCCCCACTTTCTTATTCTCCACTCGGCTAACGGCTCAGCGCGCCAGGAGTGCTTGTCCTGCGGGCCAAGCCACTGGCATGGGACAAGATGCAGAAAAGACATTTATTTTCCTGCTGAAGCTGAGGGAATGTTAATGACATGGGAATATTAATGGCAGGGAAAGAAAGCCGCACTCGGCGCATGCCTGCGGCTGAGCTTACCTGGTCCCGGCAATACTCGTAAGGATCGGGGTCATAGGAGGAGCCTCGGATGCCGATCTGGACCACGCGGCTGCAGTCCAGCAGCCCTTCCTCCACGCAGCGCCGGAACGGGGTCCCGTGATAGATCTTCTCCCCCAGGGCTCTGTCTCCGGTGTCGGTGTGGGCATCCACGTGCACCAGTCCCACGGGACCGTGCCTAGTCGAGACAGGGTGGCCACGTTAGTCCCCGTCCCGTGCATGATGGCCCTTCCTACACCGTGGACAGCAAACCAGGAGCCTTCCCAAGGCTCCTTCCCAGGTCCTTATTCTAACCTCCAGGTCAGAAACTTACTTTTCTGCCACGGCCTGCAGGATGGGGTATGTTATGGTGTGATCTCCACCTGCAACAGGACAGGGAAGAGGGTGAAACACACTGCAAGAGGTGCTCAGCGCTCATTACGTTTGTTCCCAGGTGATTCTTCCACCCTTGAATTTATCCTGCACTTGTTTATACACCCCAGGGCTTCATTCCGTAAGGAAAACCTGAGGTGCTCGGGTGCAGGTTGCTTCCTCTCTCCTCTTCCCTCCTCAGAAAAATGGGAGGACCAGAGACACATGACTCTGCCAGCAGGCTCAGCCCACGGAGCGGGAGCCTTGATCGGGGTTATAAATAGGTGCTTGAGTCACTTCTGAGGACACTGTAACTGATAATTTGCCCCACGTTACAATATACACTCGCTTCATTTAGTGATGCCAAGCTGCGACAGCTGGAAACGTGTCCAAATCACGCCTCGTGCAAAGCAGCACGCTGCCAGGAGCTCGCTCAAGCTTGAAGCTTTTCAGAGGGACACAAACTGCTCTTGCTTTGGGTCCTGCCCAACAGGACACCAAAAGCACACTGCCGATCGGATTTGCGGTTGAGCTTCAGGCCGTGCACTGAAACAGTCTCTTGGCTGTTCTCCCCCATTCTCCCCATTCTTGACACAAGAGGCATCATTGATGGCAGTAATTTCAGCAGAGAGCGTGTTAATTTGCCCATGATTTAGCCATTTAGCCCATGATTCAGCACAACACCCCGTGCAGAGGACAGATTCCTTGCTCACCTTCTACCGCATTCAGACTGAATGAGGGCAGGAGGAGAGGGAGTTTGGATGAGCAGGGATGCGGTGGCAGGGCAGGGAGACGTGGGGTCCTTACCCAAGGTGAGGGGCACACAGCCGGAGGCCACTATCTTCTGGTAGGACTCTCGGATGAGGCGGCAGCTGTCGGGCAGGTTGTAGAGGTTCACGTTCACATCCCCAATGTCAGCCACCTGCAGGGAGTCGAAAGGTGCTGCCCCGGTGCTGGCGTTGTACCTCCTCACCATCCCCGACTCAGCCCGGATCTGGCGCGGACCGAACCTGGGGAGAGAGCATGGCCAGGGAAAGCTGCTGGGCAGTTCCCGACACCAGCACCGCGTCCCCAGCACTCCTCTCGTGGGAGGAGAGCTGTGCCGGCCGGCAGGAGCAAAGCACCGGCTCCCCTGGCACCGCGGCTAGCCCTTACCTGGCTCCCGGCCGGTTGGACGTGCCTGTGTCTAGAGGGACGCCAACGAAAGCTGCGTCCAGTCCCTCTGCCGACGCCTGAACAGGCAGTTTCATCATGGAGCAGACCCCCACGGGCCGGGCCACGAACAGGGCACTGGGGGGCACGTTGAACTGCGAGCCCCAGCGGCAAGCAGGCCCATGCCCCGGGGCCGGGTGCCGGAGAAGCCCCGCACACGCACTGGGCGAGGAGCCGGAGGCGGCCAGAAGAGCCGGGGGCCACGGGCTGCGGCGTGGGGTGGCTGCCACAGCAGCCGCAGACAGCTTGCAAGCGCGGAGCCCGGCTTCCCGGGGCAGCAGCTGGCCGCAGCCAGCCCAGAGCAGGCACCGCATCCTGCCCCACAGGCTCCGACCCTCTGCCCCACACAGAGCGGAGCGAGGGGTGCTGCGGAGGCTGTCCCGTCTCGGCTGGAGTGCCGCAGCCGGGCAGAGAGCCAGCTGCCTCCGCCATCCCTCCCTCCGCCCTCCCCGGGGTTCAAAGTGTGGCCGGACACCCCGCTGCTCAGGGAAGGGCAGAGATTTGGCTCGGGCCTTGCGTTCCCCCTCCCGGCCGCCCTCTTTCCCCACGGCATGGTGTGCTTCCCGGCAAACACCAGGAACAAACACAGCAGCAAGGGTCTTCAGCTCAAGCGTCTCCAACAAAAGCCTGCCTAGGGATTAGCACAACAGGGCAAGAGGGACGCGCTGGGAAATGTTCCAGTTTTGCTCCCCTCAGGCATTTGCAGAACGTAAGGCAGCATTTGTTGCATTAACAGCATATACTTTTAAACTGCACTTTACAAAAGCACCCAGAATGCTGAAGAATCATAAAAATGTCTCATTAACGAAAGGCAGGCAGTGAAAGAGAACAAAAAAAACATCTAACCTCAGCAGAACCGTAGACAGACAAAATGCAAGCAAAGGAGAAGCAATAATAGGGATTTAAGAACCAGAGGCGGTGCTGCGGGCCAAGCATTTTAGGCCATTTTTGAGGACAGAGAGATGAAATGAGACGATTTCCAGGGGAAGCGAGTTTCCAATGTCTGGAGTTAACCAGCACAGATCAAACCCTGGTTGGCCTAATAATGACAC
This sequence comes from Phoebastria nigripes, assembly GCA_035582835.1. Classification (NCBI taxonomy): domain Eukaryota; kingdom Metazoa; phylum Chordata; class Aves; order Procellariiformes; family Diomedeidae; genus Phoebastria; species Phoebastria nigripes. The sequence goes on from JAYKAV010001842.1 coordinate 591,844, forward strand.
GCTTGAAATCAGATGGCTCCATCTCCTAATTCTGCTCCCTACTCGTGTAGCGATTGGACCTGGGAGGAAAATCAAGTGAAAAAAACAGAGTACGTTCACAGCAGAAAGCCTGCTCCGTGCAGTTGGTTTGGATATGGAATATGTGTGTATTCCATGCCCAGTACTGCAGGGACAAGGAAAGACTCAGCATGTCAACAAGCGGAGCTGCGCCTTGCTGAGCTAACCAGCTCTTGCTGGCTCTGAGAAACAGCAGAAGGACAGAAAGAGAGGTCAGAGTGGAGATCTACCAAAAAAGCAACAGTATTTACTCTTCAAAAAGCTCCAGAGACAGTGTCCAGGGAACTGGCCTCGCTGCTAGGTACAGGGGCACAGAGCTTACAGGAGAGCGCATGCACAAATTCAAGGCAGCCATCCCAGCTAAAAATGCACTGCAAGAACTCAGTATCTAAGAAAAAGCAGCAGCAGCTTCGGTTAGGGTCAGACCACGATTAAAAAGTTCTTTTTCTGCAACTTTTTTCTGCAAAGAGCTCATTTTCTGTGATTCCCCAGGCTCTGTGCTCTTTGCTGAGCCTTCCTCACAGCCCCAGCAGTGTGCCRTGCTCACAGGCAAAATGAGCAGGGCCATTCCCTGGTAGGCAGTTTTGCACTGTTGCTGAACTAGACGCCGTTTCAGTGTGCGAGACCTTGATGGCACGTTACTGCGTGATGATTCGCTCAGGGATATCAGCCAGTTGACACACGATGTCATCGACCTGGGAATCATGGGAGCAGCCAGTGATTTACCGGTCAGGAGAGTACGGAACGGGCACATTCACGAGGCAAGGTTTGTTCCTCTTCAGGAAACTCCACTTGGTGGAATAAGATAACGTGTTCCAGAGACAGCAGTGGAAAGAGCCGAATGATCTTTTAAGACACCACTGAACCAGGGCTACATTGCCCCCCAGGCCTCCACAGCCTAAAGCCTGGATCCCATGAACGGAGATGAACTAGATGTAGAGAACCCACTCTGCAGCAGAGCTTAATCTTCAATTTATTGTGCAACAAGCATAAATAACTTTCTCCCCAAGTTCGTCTAAACAGTTACAGACATGAACTCAAATGATGTTTTCATAAACACGACTGTTGTTGTTCAAACATCAATGTCTCCTATCCTCCCCGACCAAAGGATATTACTTCATTGTTAAACAGAAAAAACAGGTAGGTAAAACAGAAGAGCATCACACTAAACTCTTTAAGCAGGCACTGCTGCTCAGCCCTATTTCATTTGCAGTATTATCCCTAACTGGACACAGTTTGACTCGGCCTTGGACTCTGCAGCAGCAGTCACTGCACAAATACAACAGTCAAGAAACAAATATAAGCGGGTTTTGGGTTCATTGTACTTGTGCTGTTTTGCGTACAACTAGCTGGATATGTAAGAGTGCATTATCGTAAGAAGCGAGCAGCTCCTGACGCTCACCTTACCAGTGAGCACCTCACTAGGAGGCTTTTAGGCTGTCATTTTATAGCAAGATATGTCTATGGCTGCAGAGGAATATCATCTTAAGACCACTGCTGGTTTCCCTAAGAAAAGAAAGATTGCATGTCCCTTTGTCAGCTCAGCTTTCTCGGTGTATTGTTTAAATCCGTGATGCTTCCGTGTAAAGAGCAGCTAGACAGTGCCTCCTCCCACACACACCCCCTTCTGAAAGGGAACTTGCTTCATTCAACACATGACTTAGAAGTCAATTATGAATTCCCAACTGTGAGCAAAACCAACCACATACCTCAGGACACCTGCAAGGTCTGCAAAGCCTCACCAGAGAGTAACGAAGCGAGGGCATTTCCTCTAGCAGGGAGAGAAAAGCAGTGTGTACTAACACTTGCTAGAGATAAACTCAACCTCTTAAACACAGGCCTGCAGTTTTGTTCCCTAAAGCACTACAGTATTCCAGGCAGACAGAAAAGACAGATTCCTATGTGCCTTTAGAAAGTGCCATTTATCTATCACGCGGTCATGTCCCAGATGATTCTCTTCACCCAGACCGGCTTCTCCAGGCCAGMAACAGCAATATTGCTGCCCAGAGGTCTTCATACTCAAGGTTTGCCAAAAAGCACATCTTCATTTTGGTTTCTACCCGGCTTTTATCCGCCAGTCCGTCCATGAGCAAAAYGGCCGCAGACTGGCAGAGAAGCCAGGCAATCATCTGGTCGGGTTTCAGGGTCTTGGACGCTAGAACGCTTTCACCCCAGAGGCTTAGGTGAAGCACGTTAGCAGCAACTCTAGCAGATAATCTCTGCAAAAGAAAGGAGAGGGAAGATTAGCTGATCCTGCTGCAATCCTGTCACATCGCTAGCATGTAGCATCTACACTGCCAAAAGTCTGCCAGGCCTCCTCTAAGGCACCACAAAGTCTCTGTGAATAAAAAGAGCTCTTTGTGACTATTTATTGTCAGGCAACTGCACGTAACCCCCCCAATTCAAGGTCCAGTCCCTGACACAAACATCCGCTGAAATCCCTGAAACTATTCAGTGCCCATTGTGAGCGGCCGCACTGTACTTCAGCAAAGACCTTTTGTTTGTCTTTGATCGTTATCTAGACTGCACTAATATCAGGATTACAGTCCTGAGCCCTCCAGAGTGAAATGATCTACAAACAATACTCCCAAAGGCTGGTTAGACGACTTCTTCAAGACGAAAGTTTCTTACCTTGTTGGGATCCCTCTGAAGTAGCATCTTTATCACTTGCTTCACCTCAAGGGGCACATGATCGGGCAGGCTTGGCAGCTGGTCTTCACGGTAACTTCTGCTTTCCAGAGTCGAGTCCCCATGGCCATAGAAAGGATTGGCCAGGCCAAGGATTTCATAGGCGATTGCTCCAACAGCCCAAGCATCAGCTTTACTGTAGTTGATCACTGTGCCCGGACCAGGTGACGCCGTGCTTACCTGCCGCAGAGATGGGGATGTTCAAACAAACAGCTCTAGTGTGGACTCTGTGCTAAAACTAATTTTCAAGGGTCAAGTCAGTATTTCTGCTGTAATAAACAGAAAGACTGAAACCAAAGCTAGGTTTCAYCTAAATTTCTGATGTAAATATTCCCTATTGGCATGCTCTAAGCCTTTGGCACTGCTCAGCTCACCAGGACATTGGAAGAGTTTGGTCATTGTGCCTAGGCTTTAGTCATTGCCTCTGACCAGCGTTCAGAGAGTCCTGAGAGCTATTTCACTCTGGGATTTTAGGTAGACAGGAGACATGCAGATGACCAACCAATACGGCACCAGCACTTAAGCAATGCAAGGCAAGGAGCTCCRGGTCAAGCGGACAGTCAAGGGTGTCTTCGTTTTTATTACAGTTATCATCAGAGAAATAAAAAGGAACTGTAAATAATTCCACAACCACCTTGAACTTCATCCAAAAACTACTGTCGCAACACAAGGACTGCTGCATAAATTTCTTTAATAGCTACATAGAAATGGGCCCGAGAAAAGACAGAAGAGCAAACTTTTTCTGGGAAAGGTCAATTCTGCCTCATAACACCGAGTGATTACGTTTCACCTTTTAGCGCTCAAGGTGTCTGTTCGACAAGTGCTCAGCACAGGTCCGAAGAGGGCTTCTTTTATTAGTGCAGAGATGTTTAGCAAGCATAACTCAAGTTAGGACATGGACCTCCTATGCCGCTTTACAGGACACGGCTCTGCATGACGGAGCGTAGGGTGAGATTAGTTACGCAGTAACCAGCTACAGGTACTGTCTTGCATGACCGAGTTATGTCAATAAGCAGGAACAGGTAGAAAAATTATCAATCTGATCGCAGAGGCTTTCAGCAGGTATTACTGTGAACACACACCAGCAGAGACCACATAAGCAAGTATTGGTGTGTGCACGAGGGGAAGGCTCAGGGACAAATCACAGCAAAGTGATGTGCACGCACACCCTCCACTRCTTCTAGACCTAATTCCACCCTTTCTCAAGTTCCTATCACAGCCTGCACCACAGCTGGGCCTAAAACTTGTTAGTCCCGACAGCAGGACAAGCAGACAACCAGCAACACAAACCACTACTACAGGGGGATTTACCTCGGGTGCCATAAGACAGCCGTTGCCGCCCAGATCCACGTAAAAGCTGGTGAAAGGCAGTCTCAAGCCAACGTTTTCATCTGCCAAACAGCAACCGAAGTCTGTGATCACCAGCCAGGGGCAGCCAGCTGCGAATGACACGGGGCTAGCAGAGTTAGCATTCAGTTCGGGAGTACCTGCCTGTATTAGACACCACATCACATGGACACCAGAGACAGTCTTCAGGAACAATCTCAAAACCCCCAGGAATCAGCACAACCACACGCTGTTTTCCTGCTTCTCCTCTGTATTATTGGGTGAAATATCGGTTTTATTAAAACAAAACTTGTTATTCCATTTCCTCTTTATAGGATATTACTGCTCCCCATGGAATGTGTCAAAACGTCGCGGATACCATAAAATTGAAGACACATAAGTTTAGAGACTCATCCGTGACGGAAGAATATATTCATTTTTTTCCTTTGTTTTTATCTATAGCAAAAGCTATCAACATATATAGTTAGCTATAGCAAAAGGCTGGAGAAACCTGGCATTAGTTAATAGTCCTTGTCCTGATGACAAGTCAAACATTGCAAAGTAGAATCATTACTTCTCCAGATTCCAATACAGAAAAATCGATGCTTTAGATCATTCCTAACCGCATTCAGCATAGCTCCAGAGCAGCTTTTCCTTCAAGGAAAGAAGGATGGCATTAGTATCACAGAAAACCTTCCATGGCTGCTGTACCAAGACCTTTAATTACACAGATCTGGCTGCCTGCTATTGTTTCCTGCCCATTCAAATCTCAATCACACTGAAAAAGAGCTCAGGTAATTAAAATCTCAGTTAGAGAGGCTGACAGGAGAACAAGACAATGAAAACGCTGCTTTTGGCTTTAACACTGTCAGTTCCCTTGCCTTCCAACCAATGTTCCATCATCCCAGGGTGCAGCACTATTAACCTAACCATGAGGTGGGATTTTAAGAACCACCCTGTGCTATTTGGCTACTGAGAGATGACAGAGCTGAGAGCCTGAAGCAAAGGCACCTCCAGCATCATCAATGTGGCGTTACTATATGCCCATCTGCTCCAGCCAACATTCGCTGTGCTTGTGCCACACATCACCTTAGCAATACTCTGCATCTCTCCATCTGATTACAGCGCAACGCTCCTTTCAAGTCCATTTTAATGATCCAAAACCCGAGGCACAGACAGGATAAATTACTTCCCCAGTGCTGCAGTGACAGCAAGCAGTAAGCTAAAAACTAAACCTGAGATTCTTCAAAGGGTTTGATGCTCAKTTTTCCCCCAAACGCATGCCTGGGTAGGACTTCCCCAAATACCTACGCGACTGCATCACTTCTGTGCRTGACTTAATTGGCATTTACACTCAGTGATCTACATACCAGAATCAAATTCAACCAGGATGTTGTCAGACTTCAGGTCTCTGTGTGCTATTCCATGTCGAACAAGATGGTCCACGCCTTCCAAGAGCTGTAAAATCATCATCATGGAGAGACAAACATCCGGACTGCTCTCCCTCAGATACTGGCGCAGGGTGCACGGGTAACTAGTCAGAACAAGGAAAACCTTTGAATTAGCATCCTGGAAGCTTATCGCTTGCGGTTCAACCTCAGTGCTGGCTGGCTGGGGATACTGCACACTTGTATGTGCCAAATTCTTCCTGACCTCCGTGATGCCTTCCCACCTCCCAGCCTCAACCTGACACCGCTCCCCTGTCTGCTGTTCTCAAATCCTCTGTTTTGCAACACCACCCACCACTGAATTTTCGGTGCTCTTGCCTGAGTTCAACAACTGCGAATAAAAAAAGTCTCTTAAACAGCATGGCGAGGGGCTCCAGGTATACAGTGGTCACTGCTACAGATTTTTATGTACTGGTGTTACATTTTGCATGAAAGAGGAGGAAGATTAATAACGCAGATCGTATGAGCAAAATGAGGAGATGTGCTAATCAGGAGAAAGAACATGTTCTTGAAATATACAGAGGACAGAGCACTTCTCCAGACACAGGCAGAACAAAAGAGTGGGAAACAGAAGGTGCTTTTACGTCACTGACACAGCAATACCCATTCAAAACCAAAACCCAACCGAGAAAGCCAGAGATGCCGAGCACTAATAAATCTCATTACCAATTCTACTCCGTCTCTAGCGGCGTGTTCAGACTAGGGGTAAAGTTCAGACTTAGAAGGGCAGACAAATGGGGACAAGCTCCACATTTCTTACTTTAATTTGGGGTAATTATTAAAAAGAACTGCTTGTCTTCATTGTCGAACTAGAGTTAAAATCTCAAGGACTTGGAACAGGTCTTAGAGGCGTTTCCAAGAGCGTACTCTGCTTTTTGGCAGCAGCCCAGGCCAAATTTTTGCAAGGACCTGTGTAGCAGCAGCATACACAGCCCCACTGGGCAGTCTCATGAAAAGCCCGAGTCGCATTAACAAGCTTCTCTCTACCTACTTCTTCATCACCAAGAAGAGCGTGCGGCTGTGACCAATCCCTCTGGGATTCAGGCTTAACGGAAGAACATCGGGATAGTCTACGAAGGCTCCAGGCAGCAAAGGGACTGAGGATGTGAATGCTCGGATCACCTGGATTATATTCGGATGAGGTTGCAACTTCTTCCTCCCAAGGACAGGTTTTCTGCGCAAAAGTATAGATACCACAGATTCCATCCATCTGMTGGTCAGTTCTGATTTATCACAGACATATCTCTGTTATTTCTGGAATTACTTTTCATTAATATGGCCCATCCTCCCCATCAAAGGGTTCCAAAGCAGTGTGCAAACATGTTTATTCTGCAGCAAAAACCTTATTAGAGAGAGCATTAAGGCTGCCCAGTACAGATTACAGGACTGCACATTAAGCAAATATTCAAATGTTCACATCCTGGAAACCATTCAGTTAGAAAGAACAGCAACGGCAACCTCCCTGCCCTCACGGCCAATTTCCTAACCGGCGCCTCAGCCCAGCCCAGTTTCCCACATTGATGCAAAGCGCCCACAGCCCAGGCAGATCCACCGCAGCAGCAGGCGGCAGGTGCCAGCACTTTCTCTGGAGTTSAAAATCTACCCTGGCACTTCCTGAAACATCATCGAGGCAGTGCTGTCTGCTGGTACACCAGCRGAGTGTACACAGACCAAGACTTTACCTGTGGCTGCTAGAAGGACTGTGTTGTAACTGGATTTCCCTATATATGATGGCCGAACAGGAAATACTGGTGCTTTACCTGTGCTGCAAACAAAGCCTTGCTGGAAACCCTTACACTTAACATGCAGCCTTTAATTTTATTCAAACCCTACTAGCCCTCCCATGCTGCTAACAAAGGCAGAGCTAGTCACAGGCTGCTTCTCRGTTCAAAAAGAACTACAACAATAGCTTTAAAGAAAAAAAACCAAACACAATTACTTTGTTAGACATAAAATAAAGGTCAACTTCACACTAGGCATATCAATTTAGACCCTCTATTTTATGGCACAGGCAGGAAGCACTCACTACAATGAAAGGCAGGTTACCTATCTGTATCTGCAAAATAGATCTCTCTTCCCTCTCATCCCCTGAATGTCAAATATCCCTTTGGCTGCTCTGTTGCACTCTCAGCTTGCGACGTACCACACAGCATTCATTATTCATTTGTATTGGCAGCTGAGATGTATTTGAAATTTAAATCAGACAATCTGGACTGCGGACTCCATTGTTTCAAATCGAACAAAAAGACACATTTTTAACAAAAAGATAGCTGACWCCAGATAATTTAAAAGTTTCCGTGCAATTTTCCACCTTCATGCTGTTTGCTCACTTCCCACTCGGGTGAAACAGTGGGAACCGAGTCATTTCCCATTTTCTTTCTCACCAGTTTCCCTGCACTAGAACAGTTTCCACCTCCCTGCCCAGCACCCATTTTACAACCAAACCAGTCCTAAAATAATACAGTCAAATTGTATTAAGGTCAAATTGTTTGAYGTTTAATACAGTCAAATTGTTACTGACTGTAGGTGTATATTTCTGTAACTAAAAAGCACTATGACAGACATTTAAATGATTTTTAATTAGCTCCTCCTAGCCTTTAACAGTATCTGCAGATACCAAAGCATTTTACACATGGGGAAACTAAGACACGGGGCACAGAAGTGCCTGGCCACAGTCAGCCATCAGACCGCTGGCAGGACCCCAATTGGTCCCCAATTATTGGTGTACCCTTCCGACACCATTCTGGACTACGCCATCCAAGCCAGTACAGTTTAGCTGTAGGTATTCCCCGCACACCAACAAGCTGTGCCACAATCTGCTCCTCAGAGTCAACAAGACTGTGTTAAATCACTATTTGAACAGCGATATTGCTACGCGGTTTCCTAACCGTGCTGGAGAAAAGCACACTGGAGAAAAATCCCCAAGGCAGCCAGCAGCCCATCCCTGCATGATGCTTGAGGAGTGCAGCACTTCCGAAGGCACCATCGTTTAGACAAAACATACGTACACGCCTCCTGAGCCATTAATAATCCCAAGGCTTCGTTTTTATCTACTTTCAGAAACTACTATAGAAGCCTCTGGCCATCTACTTAACAGTACAGATGCGCTGCAAAATTAATTGATGGATAAAATTAGCACGTCACCATTTGAGAACTACCGCCATTTCCATCATGACTGTACCTGCGGCCAGAGACAGCTCCATATTCTCCGGCTAAGGCAACCCCCGTGGCTGGAACAAGCTCTCGGCCCATAGCATCAAGGATGGCTTCACTTGACGAACCAGCCTGCAATAGCAATTACACACCACATTGATTTAAGCTCCAAAATCATCCAGCCTGAATACAGACTGAAAGCAGATAATCCTGACGCTGGCACTGTATCTGGAGTTAGATCAACKGAGACTAGATCAAAGGGACTCCCTTCTCTACTTTGAAAATCGGGGAAGGCAATTAACTACTTAAAAGAATTTACCAAGGGACATAGCAAGGCCTTTACTTGCAGAAAGTAATCCATTTGTCTCTTCAAATGCATCCTCGACTGTTAGCGCTTTGAGCTACACATTAACGCTCACTTTCAACTTCAAAACCTGACTGGAAAAGCCCACAGCTAAATGCCAGGGTATTTCTGGAGCTCAAGGGGTTTCAGATGTTGGCATTTTGGAAGACTCTCTTAGAATATCCACTTGTCACATCAAGTGCCACAAAAACTCTTCAATGGGAAAAGACACATGGATTTTTTTTTAAATGTGGAATAGCCACATTGAAGGGTTGGATCATCAGAGAGTCACCCAGGCTGGGAAGCACTGGCACAGATCTCGCCCATTCACCCATTCACTTCGCGGCAAGGGGACCCAGCACGCAGGTTACTTCCCCACCCCTGTGACCACTGACTCGCACCTCGGCCACGCTTTGCAGAAGAAAATCTATTTCTATCGTGACACCAACAAGGACACCAATTCCTAAAGCAATGGCAGCAGTGGCTTTCCATTTCTTACACCTTGCCATTACAGTCAGTTTCAGAAAAGCTTTTCGTCCAGAAACATCACCTCCATAACCAACAACTCCACCACCAGCAGCTCTCAATGCCGATTCCAGAGGAATGATGAATGCTCATTACCTTGCTCTGGGACTGCTCGCTAACCATCGATGTCTCCAATGTCACATATCAACAACTTTGTTTTGACACGCTCATCGTGCGCTACATAATTAGCACTTTCAACACTTGAGTGTTAAACATTTCAGCCAGACTTTCCCAGATTAAGAACCGACTCCTTACCGAAATGTTCCACATCATTTTGATAGCTAACGGAAAAGCCTCTTTCGGTTGGTGTTTCTCTATGGGCTCCTCTTCAGCCACCTGTGAAGCCGAGCCACAATCCCGCTGCATGGCTGGCCCCTGCCCTGCGAGACGGCTGCTCTCCGCATGCCCCTGACGATCGTGAGAGAAAGAAATAGCTGCTTCGTACACAGCAGCGCTGCAGCCCTTCCCAATGGGTTGGCCAATGAGATATTCTTCCAGCTTGAAGCCCTGCCAGCGGAAGGAGCTCAGGGGATCTTTCTGCGGCTTGTTCTTTCCAACAAACACTGTCTGAAAGGAATAAGAAGAGACAACRATAAAAAACCCGCTCAGTTATTCAAGACTTCCCAGCAAAGGAGAACTCCCTTACTGTTTAAGCAGTATTACGTGTCCCATTGGGTTGGTCCAACCTGAAAGCCACAATCAGGCTCTAACTATTACGACTCAAATCACTGTAACCATAGGGAAAACAATTTGCAGACCGTATATTTTTGTCTGAAACAGACTACCCCAAAAACAGTCATAATCAAAGGTGCCCTTTCCGAGGGTGCTGTAGAGGAATGGGGAGGGGGAGTCACTTGCTAATCCAGAACATAAATATGTTTTGTAAAGACAAGTCTAACTAAGTACTTCTAAAAAGAGATGCACTATTACACTTTTCTCCCCCTCCATAAATAAACCAGGCAAACAGCATTTAAAAGAAAATCCAACTAAGAGCAACAACAGATGGAAAAACAATGCCCTGAGCTTTTGTGGCAGCAAGTACGAGGGTTGGTTAGTTTGAGGAAGTTCCCCCRTTCAGTGATGGGAGAAAACTCGGGGAGGAAAACAAGAGATGTGAGAAAACAAAGCACAGGAGGGCTGTTCTGGAGTTTAACCACAGCATTCATGATCCTACAGGTCTGGTGGTGCCACAGCTGTCACCTGGACCAATATAAACCAGCACACTTCTCTGGGAGCTACAACCCCGACACACCAGTGGTCGCCCTAGGGATGTGGCAAAGTGACACAGATTCAGGGACGGTGGAAGGKGGAAGACAGCAAATTTAACTACCCAGCGAGGGCAGGGTAGAGAAAGCATCCCGAGAAACTTCAGGGAAAGACAGAACCTCTGCAGCAATGTGTTTGTCTGCCAGTTAGTGGGGCAGGTGACAGCTGGCTCTGAACACCAAAGGTCTATTTTTACCCATGAAATATGTTCAGCACCGTCCGTTCCTGCTGCCCTGCCAGCACGGCCTGGCCCAGCCTCGCGGGGTCCCCATCTGCCTCGGGGAGAGGGGACAGACCTGGGGGCTCGACACCAGCCTCCTGGGACACGAGACCCCCGTCACCAGGGCCCCGGCCCCCTCCCTTTGTGGGGGGAGGGCGACTGAGGGGCTCCCCACAGTGAGGACCCCCCCGGTACCTGCTTTAGGGTGGTGAGGGGCTGCTGACCGAGAGGCTTCCCCAGTACCCTATTTTTGGGGAGCAAGAGGTACATGAGGGCTGCTCCTAGCAGTCCCCCCCACCTTCCTTGGGGGGAGATGGGGAGGTGTACCTGAGGGGCTGCCCACAGCAAGGACCCCCTGTGCCCTTCATGGGGGTTGTCTGAGGGGCTGCCCACAGCAAGGACTCCCTGTGCCCTTCATGGGGGTTGTCTGAGGGGCTGCCCACAGCAAGGACCCCCCCTCCCCTTCACGGAGGGCGTCTGAGGGGCTGCCCACAGCAAGGACCCCCCCCTCCCCTTCACGGAGGGTGCCCGAGGGGCTCCCCAGAGAGAGGTCCGGGCCTGGCGGTCCCGCAGCAGCCCCCCCCCGGGGGGACGCCGCACCTGGATGTGGCGGCACGCCGCCTCGGCCCGTCGCTGCTCCTCCAGGCGCGGCTCCACCAGCCCCAGCGCCAGCGCCA
>JAYKAV010001842.1:604360-670361 GCA_035582835.1 Phoebastria nigripes
GGGCAGGGCCCGGTGCACGGCAGAGCGAGCCTTGCGCATGGCCAGGGCACAGCCCGGTGCATGGTGGGGCACGGAGCAGGGCACAGACTAGTGCACAGCCGGGCATGGAGCAGGGCACCGGCAGCGCGCTGCCCTGGGCATGGCTCGTGCGTGGGCAAGGCACAGTCCGGTGTACGGCAGGGCATGGTGCAGAGTGCAGCGAAGGTGCTGTGCAATGCAGGGCACAGAGCAGGCCACAGCTGGGTGTGCCTTGTGCATGGCAGGGCATGGAGCAGGGCACAGACTAGTGCACAGCAGGGCATGGAGCAGGGCACCAGCAGAGCACTGCCCTGGGCATGGCTTGTGCACAGCCAGGGCACAACCCGATGCACAGCAGGTCACAAACCGGTGCCCGGTGGGGCATAGCCAGGACACAGCCGAGCAGAGCCCTGCCCTGGGCATGGCTTGTGCACGGCGCGGCGCACAGCAGGGCATGGAGCAGGGCATGGAGCAGGGCACAGCCTGGGACACGGCTGGGCACGGGCTGGGCACGGCCAGGAAGGGTGGGAGGGCGCTGGCTGTGTGGGCAGCACTGCCCTGGCCACGCTCTGGGCCATGCAGTGTCCTGGTCATGTCCTGCCTACGCAGCCAGTGCCCTCCTGCCCTGTTCCTTGCAATTCATCATTTGCTGCAACTGCAGGAGGTAAACCAGGACTGCTTTTATTTCACTTGGGCATAGGCAGTAATGCCCAGCCCAGCGCTGGCTGGGAAATGTAACGCATTTGTTTTTCATTGTGCATAATTAAATTAATATTACAATCAGCAAACGGCATTACTCTGGAGACAGAAAACCCTCCAGTAGCCCTCAAAAACTCCTCTCCCTCTTCATCCCCACAAACGGAATAAAAGCAAAGAAAACAAGMCAGACAGAAACGAGCAAAGGACATGCTCAGCGTGATAACTGTCCATTTCTAGCAAATCGCCTAATCTGAATTGGCTTATTAATAACTGCTGGGGTTGATGGAGCATTTCCTTTTTGCTCCTCATTTAGAGCTGAAGAATTCAGCATTTTCCCGAGCAATGATTTTGCATTATTCGGGAGTGGTTTCTGTACCAACAAGCCCGAGCTTGAGCCGTGCATCGAAGCTTGAGCAGTGCATCAAACCCTTCTCCACCTGCAAATTTCCCCCTCGACTACAGCGAGATCTGGACGCTTTTTTTCTAATAACAGGGAATTTCTACAATTTGATTTCGCCGTTTCCCTGGGGCGAGGTGGGGCCAGCATCTGCGAATCAGCGCTGAATCAGAAGATGAGCGAGAGGAACGGGTAACTTAACACTATAAACGCATTTCCCATTGCATCGTCCCCAAAAAGCCATTTACACGCCAGAGAAAGTGGGGAGAACCATCCTCCCCTGCTGCCGAAGGGCAAAGGCCAGCAGTGGCTGCGCCGCTCACACCTTCTTCAGGTCCTCGGGGCCGAAGGAGAGCGGCAGCAACTCCTCCAGCCTCTTGACGATATAGGTGCCATCCGCTTTGGTCAGGTAGACGTCCCAGTCTGTGCCGAACTGGAGGAGAAGAGGGGAGAAGTGCCTGATGCAAAACCTGCACTTCAAATTACTCAAACAGTCCTTTTTTTTGGCCGGGTTCACGGGGAGCATCCCCCTCTATTGCATGTATTTTGGGATGGCTTTTCAGCATCACTTGCCCCAGGGGGTATTTTGGGCTCAGAACCTGGGTTTTTGCCCCACCACGGTGAGCCCCGGTGCCTCCAAACCTGCCGAATCCGGCCTTCGAGCCGAGCCCTGCAACCCATTAAATATTAACCACCCAAAAACGGGCTGTGGGTGCCGGGGTGCCCACGGGGAGGAGGGAGGCAAGAGCGGGATGGGCTCTGCAGGGAGCTTGGCTTTTTCAGGAAAACCCCTGTTTTCAGGCTTGGCAGAGCCAGGGTGATGGCTCCAGGGCCGAACTCTGCACCCGGCAGCTCCTGGGAGGAATAAAAGCCCCTGGGGGGGGCAAGTTAATGAATTACCACTGGGCACCCGCTCCTGTGGGACGGGGAGGAATACCCCTTTCCCAGCGGATAGTGCAATTTGAGGAGCCCGGAGCCAGCCCTGCGGCTGGGGATGGGGCGGTTGTAACCCCCTGCTTTGCACCTCCGGGTGTTTTGGGGGGAGATGCCTGGGGTCAGGGGATGATGCCGGGGGTCAGGACATGCCAGGACCCCCACGCGAGCTGTCACCTCTCTCATCACTTGTCTGCAGGCGCCGCAGGGCACGATGAAGTGGTCCCTCATATCACTGCCAAAGGAGAAGGGCACAGAGCTCAGTCTTGTGGTCGGAGCGGGGGGAACACCTGCAGAAGACCTTCATGCACCAATAAATATGGAGCCAAAGCAGATTTTCCCCCCAATTCCTCCAAAAAACCATGCAAAAACCTGCCTCCCCCTGCAAAACGCTCATGCTGCTGCAGCAGAAGCTGCCCCTTGGGCACACTGAGGGTTTTCCCGCTGGCCCCCCCCATCCCGTCCCTCGTCGTGCTGGCTCTCGGCGTGCCCTTACCTGGTGATGGCCATGGCCCTGAAGCTGGTGTGCCCCTCCGAGATGGCTTTCTGGATGGCAGTGCGCTCGGCGCACACCCCCAGGCTGTAGCAGGCGTTCTCCACATTGCACCCTGCGGGGAAGCCCCCGGCACYGGCTCAGCCACCCCGGACACCACTGGCTTCCCTCTGGGTGATTTTTGGGGGGGAATTTGCAAAGAAAAGCCATTTTCTGTGCGCACCACCCAATCCCAGGCTCTCGCCAACGCATTCCCCGCTTCCCCTATTTATTTCCCGTATTTTCCCGTCCGCTGTGATCTTTGGCTCGGTCTGGGATGGTGGCTGCCAAGAGGCAGCCGGGGTGGGGGGGGGGGATCAGCACCCTGTGCCGACCCCGCTGCACCCCCATGCATGGCCAAAAGGTTGCGGGGGGGACCCCAAAACCCAAGGGGGGGGGTCACACAGCCCCGGCTTACCGGAGAAGATCTCCCCGCTGGCAGTGAGCAGCGCGGCACCCACCGGGAAGTGGCTGTAGGGGCAATAGGCGCGGTTTTTGGCCTCCAGGCTGCGGCGCAGCAGGAGCTGCAGGCACTCGCCCTGGGGCCGGCCCGGGGGGGCAGCGGGGGCCGGGTGCTGCCCACCGCCCTCCATGCCTGCACCCGCCTGCCCTGCCCGCTGACGCCGCGGTTAAATATTTCCTCACCTGGAAAATAGGCTGGCCGGCCCCGCCGGGATAACGCCCCGGCACGCGACCAAACCCCGGGAAGCATCCCTGGGGGCAGCCCTGACCCCCAAAGCATCAGGCTCAGGGGGTCCTGCGTCCCCTCCCCACCCGCTGTCTCATTTTTTCCAATTTCTCCTTTTTTTTTTTTTACCTCCTCCTTTCTCTGTCCTGGCAGAGCATTTTTCCGCCGCCGCCTTGGTGGTTTTTTTTCCTCCCCAGTTGAAAACTGGTTACGTGGCTCCACGGGAAAATGTCATTAAATCACTCCTTAGCGGGGGGAGGAACAACAGCTCCTGATCAGTGAGATCAAAAGAAATAAATTAATTAGATTGAAAACAGGAAAAATAACATCTCTCTCTCTCTCTCAGATTTTCCCAGGTCTTTTAACTACCATCTGCCAGGCAGCAGGGAAAGCTGGCTGAAGACAGAGGTGATAAAAGCCCGTTTCGGGATGCCCTCGTGCCGCTCGAGCCCAAATTCGGTTCGGCTGGTGCTTCCATGGGAATCAGCCCACGCCGGGTGAAGGGCTCCCGGGATGCCGGGCTGATCAGCAAATTGCTCTTTAATTACAGATATCTTTTTTTCCCCTTGCTGGAGGAGCTTAATGCCCCATTTTCTGGCTGCAAGGACAGGTGTCACAGCCCCCATTGATTTATCACTGGGATTTTTGTCCAGTTTGCTGGATTTTGGGAGGATTTTAACCCTACCCGCCGGTTTTGCCAGCGAATCTTGGCGCTGAGTTGCGCTGACAAGCCACAACAGGCTGGGACGCGGCACCCGAATTGGCAGCAGCCTCTGATGTGGTATAAACACCGGGAGCAGAGGACGGAGCGCRGGGCAGCGAGAGGACCACAAGCACCCCAAGAAATCAAAGCCGGGACGCTGAGATCAGTATTGTCCCAGGGGATAACTGGGCAACCCACCTTCCTCGCACTGTGCAGGTGCTTGTTCACCCTGGAACCTAATGACAACAGTTAGCAACTTGCAAGGGCAGTCAGTCAAGGCAATAGGCAGCTAGAGGAGGGATTAGCAGCCCTGAAGTAGCTCAGAGCCCTTTTTTCAGCTTTCGAAGTGCAACTCCTGGTTGTTTTCCCATCTAAAATGAGCCACAGATGCTCCTGTGCCCCCACCCTGTTACACGGCGCAATCCCCCCAAAACCTAGGAGAGAAAAGGAAAACGAGCCCCAGGGCAGCTGGTGGGAGGCACTGCAGGAGGAGACCGGAGCAGGGGGACCCCCCTCCTAAATAATGTGGGCTCTATAAATAAACAAGCTTTTGGGGAGGGTTTAAACCTTCCCTGTCGATACGAACGCCGAGCAATTAAATAAAGAGTCCTTACCTGAGGGTGAGAACAGAAATAATGAGAGATAGAGGCTGGCGTGGATAGAAACCTTCCTCATTTGCACTAGTTCACTAATTGCCACCTCCCCAAAACCATCCTCACGCTGGCAGCAAACCACGCACCCCGAGCTGCAGCAGAAAAGCCAAAAACCACACAAACTCATGCATTTTTTATTATTTTGGCTGCAAAAACCTACAAGGCTGCCAAGGCCACAGCAGCAAGAGGAGCGGGGCCGGCGCTGCCTGCCTGCGAAGCAGCTATTTTAAGGTTGCAGTTGCTTCGCTCAAACCGTAAAAAAGCTGGGAAGCTGCTGGGAAATGGCTTCCTGCTCCCTGCAACACCCCGCTCGGGTTTTCCTCCCCAAATGGACTRAAAATGGGGGTACACGCTGTTATTTTACCCCTTTCTCCTCCCCATTTTTTAATCCCAAGGCAGATAGAGCATCTTTGTGGGTCCCYGAGCCCGGGGGTCTCCCTGCTGCACCCACAAGAAGCCCCAGGTAGTAAAAAAAAGTGGAAATTAGGGTTTGAGCTGAAGGAATTGAATCCTGAACAGCCTCAGACTCCACTGCAGGGCTGAAATCTCACAGGTACCCCGCAGCGCTCCCCAAAAATCCCCCCCAGGCTGTGCTGCTCAGAAATGGCATTTCATTTTCCCCAGAGAGAAGCCATCCTGGGGCCTCAGCCAGAGTTAAAAGCAACAGGTTAAAAGCCAAAAGCTCGGCCCAAGAGGGAGGACCTGGCTGGCTTGGAAATAATGGGGAAAAATGGGGTTTCTGGAGCAAAAAATGCCAGCAAACCTGCAGGATCTGCAAACCCCAGCGCACCCCCTCATGCAATGCTTAGGTTTGGGGAAAAACCCCTCTTTCCTCTGACGTCCGACCCTCCCAAAAATCATTCCCCCGGATCCTGCCCTAATTTCCCCCTGCGTGGGTGGGCTTTGGTGCTGGGGTCTGGCTGCTGCATGGTGGTGGGGGGATGTCTTTATTTTACCAGCATCTTTATTTCCCTGCCCGAGCACGAAGCGAGCGCGCGTCCGGCAGCGTGCACGGCGGCGGGGGGCGTCCGCCAGCGGCTCCCCGCGTGCTCGGGGCCGGGGCAACGCGGCGTCGCGGGGAGGTGGAGCAGCCCACGGAGAGCTGCGTCCCCGCAGCCACCGCCGCTCCCGCAGCAGGCGCAGGCGGCAGCCGGAGCGCAGCGGCTCCTCGGCCAAGCGGCTCCGCATCCTCCGTGGGCAGACGGCATCGGATACGGCATCCCACCGCACCGGGGTAGGGGCATCCCCCCTAGGTGGGGGGGTGCGGGGACACCCCCCAGCCAGCTTTGGGGTCCCGGGCGGGGGGTCCCTCTGCTCACACAGGGGTCGGCAGGGGCCGTCGCGGCGGGGCCGGGATTAGCGGAGGCGTGCGGGGCGGCCGGGGGATCTCAGCGGAGCAGAGATGCTGCCCTGGCGCCGGAGCAAGTTCGTGCTGGTGGAAAATGAACGTAAGTGCAAAGGCAAGAGCCTGGGGCCAGGGCTGAGCTACGCCGCGTTGCTGGCTGGCTTCCTGCGCTCCTGCCCGGACCTCCTGCCCGACTGCCCGCTTGAGCGGCTGGGCAGCGTCTTCCGTGGCAAACGCCAGAAAGTGGAGCTGAACAAGGAGGACCCGACATACACGGTGCGGTACCTGGGCAACGCCGTCACCCTGCACGCCAAGGGTGAGGGCTGCACGGAGGAGGCGGTGGGCAAGATCTGGGCTAAGAGCGATGCAGGAGCCGGCGGGGCCAAGATGAAGCTGACGTTGGGACCCCAAGGCATCCGTATGACCCCCTGCGAGAAGGGAGCTCGCCGGCCAGGCCATGCGTACCTCCTGCACCGCATCACCTACTGCGCTGCCGACCACCGGCACCCCAAGGTCTTCGCCTGGGTTTACCGGCACCAGGTGAAGAACAAGGCGGTGGTGCTGCGCTGCCATGCTGTCCTGGTCTCCAAAGCCGACAAGGCGCGCGCCATGGCCCTGCTCCTCTACCAGACCTCCGCCTCCGCCTTCAACGAGTTCAAGCGCCTCAAGAGGCAGAACGATTTCCGCCATGTCCAGCAGCAGCTCCTGGGCGACGCCATCGTCCCCTTGGTGCCCCTCCGCAGGCTGCTCAATGCCAAGTGTCCCTACCGCCCGCCCGCCGAGAGGGCCCGCTGTGCCCCCCGCCTCAGCTCCATCCTGGAGGAGGAGGAGGAGGAGGCCTTCAGCACCGGGGCACCCCGGGGGGACGGTGGTCCCACCGCTGTGCTGCGGCTGGCCAGGGAGATGCGGGGGTGCAGCCTGCGTGGCCCCCGGCCCCCGGCATGCTGAGCAGCAGTGACGGGTCACGCCATTTTGGGGACTCAGTGACCTCCCTGCGCCCGAAGCTGGACCCTCCTCGGGGACAAATCTGGATGAGACGGCTGCTTCATTTGCAAGGAAGACCCCTGTGGGGGTGGGTTTGCACCCCATGGACCCCCCCGGCCGCCGCACACAAACTCGCTCTCGTGCCTCCTCCGCGGCGTCCATAATAAAGTTAATGTCTGTTTTCTGCAGTGTAACGGCGCCTGTGTCTCGCCTGGACCGAGCCCTGGCAAATGGGAGAGGAAGAGTTAAGCTCCGCACCGAGGCAGTTTGGGGGGGTTTATACCGAATTTACCCCTCGCAAGGGAAGCCAAGCGGGGGGGGGCTGTGGGGTTCCTGGCACTTTCTGCACCCTCCCTGCGGCACCAAGGGCTGGCGAGAGCTGCTCCACGTAGTCATGGCAACTCGATTTTTTAAATATAGAGCTGGGGGGGTGCGGCACAAGGCCGCCCGCGCCGGGGAGGCTGCAATGGGGGTTTGGCCCCTCGGATCCCCAGCAGAGAGTGGGGCTTGCCTGCATCCCCCACTGCCCACCCCAAAAGCAGCGCCAAGGCCCTGAACRTCAATAATTTACCAAAAAATACTATTTTTTTTCCTCTCCTTTTGCTGCTTTCCCAGAATAAGGAATGGCAAGGGGATAGGCGGGGGGAGCAGGGTCTTGTCCCACTCCCGGCACAGGCCTGGCAGGGACCTGCCAGCCTGGCCACGGCCCTGCACGGGGTGTGGGAGAAGGACCCTACAAAATGGGGCTGGGGGCTGCATCCCCACAGGCTCTGTGCTGAGCCGTGTCCTCGCAGTGGGGGGGCCCTTCAGGGCCGTGGGGTGCTGCTGCCCCACACCCTGGGGAAGGGGTGTAAACACCTCCCCCCCTCAAGATAGTATAGGGCTGGGGTTTGGGCAGATCCCCCCTCCTCAGCCCAGCGGGGATAGGCTTTGCCCTGACACCCCCAAGCTTTGCAGGGGGCTGGGATTTGGGCTGCCCCCCATCATCAGCGCCCTGGGGGGAGGCGGGCACTGGGGATGCTCCCCCCCAGGGCCCTGGGAGTATTAGGATTTGGGCCCCGCTACTGATATCCTGAGGGGTGGCCGGGATTTGCGCTAATCCCCTCAAGGCCTTGTGGGGTCGGGGTTTAGTCTCCCCGCCAAGACCCCGGCGGGGGGGGGGGGGCGCTTGGACCTGTCCTGCCCCCGCCAAAGGCAGGGATTTACCCCCCCTAAGGCCCTCTGGGGCCGGGATCTGGCCCGCCTCCCCCCTCCCAGGCCCTGTGGGGCTGGGATTTGGGCTCTCCCGCCCCCCCCAACAAGGCCTTGGCGGGGCTCAGGGTTGGGCCCCCTCCCGTCCCCCCCCGCCCGGAGCGGCGGCCCTGGCGGACCGTATCTCTATGGTGGCGGTGCCGCCCGCCAGAGCGTCGCGGATTACGTCATCACTCAGCGCCGSCGGCGGCGGACGGTTGCCGCGGTAACGGCGCGGCAGCGGCGGCGATGGAGGGCGGCGGGCGGCCCTCGGCCGCGCAGGCCGCGCTGCTGGTCGCCAGCACCGCCCTCACCGCCCTGGTCTACTCCGTCTACCGGCAGAAGGCCCGCGTCGCCCGCGGCCTCGAGGTGGGTGCGAGGGGCCCCGGACGCCGCGCACGGGCCCGGGCCCGGACCGCGGCCTGGTCCCGTTGGCTGAGCCGCGGCCTCCGTTTCCTCCCCGCAGGGCGCCAGGAGGGTCCGGCTGGACGGGGACCTGCGGGCGGTGCTGCTGGAGGCGCCGGGGCGCTGCGTCCCCTACGCGGTCATCGAAGGTAGGGGCAGGGCCCAAAGCGGGGGCGATGGGGGTGCATCCTCACCCCAACTGCCCCCTCGCCGGGTGGGTTTCATCTCCAGCCCCGCGGTTCTGCTCCCATCAGCTCATCTTCCCCCTGTCAGATGGCCACTGGCTACCCTGACGGCTCAAAACATGCACTTTCGGCCCTGCAGCCCCCCGTCTTGTTCAGATACTGCTCATACTCGCTGTACGCAATAAGAAATGGTGCAGAAAATTAACGAGCACCTCACACGCGCTTTGGATTTGTCTTTCAGGCGTGGTGCGGTCTGTTAAGGAGACCCTGAGCAGCCAGTTTGTGGAGAACTGCAAGGGCGTCGTTCAGAGGCTGACGCTGCAGGAGCATAAGATGGTGTGGAACCGAACCACCCACCTCTGGTACGTGCCCGGCGCCCACGAACGTCCGGCTTTCAGAGCAGCTGAGGTGCCCTCGGGGGGCCTGACACGCTGAAATGACTTCAGGAGTTGCCAAAGTGACCCAGGTGCCCCAGACCTGGACCCCACAGTGGCCCCGTTACAGCTGCCGAAATGGGGCATGTTTGGCTGTTTTCAGGGCTGTATCCTTTCAGAGTTTGTACAGGGGCTGTAGACGATGAGCACGTAGAGTAACCCAGCGTGGGCAGAGGATTTATCAGCAGCCCCACGTTGTTGTTGTGGAGGTGGCCACAGGACTATTTCCCGAGCAGAACAACACCTTCAGAACAGAAATTCGGTTGGATTTGGGCGATACTCGCACCCAGGGGACCTGAGGATGGTCCCGAGAGCAGCCTGGCCCACGAGAGCTGCTGAAACGAGAGCACGGCGACGCTCCTCGAGCCTTGGCTAATTGGATAACACTTATCAAATTTGCATGTGTGACAGGCAGCGCTTCTCCTCGCAGGGCGGTTTCTGGCAGCCAGGAATGCCACGGGGAGATGAGGGGGAATTAGGTGGGCCGAAGCGCTCTCCCGGTGATGGTGGAAGCCCACGCTACTTCTGCRGGGACTGCGGAAGAGTTGAGGTGAAGGCGGAGGGCCTCGGGCACACCCGGATGGTGCCACGAGGGGAGAATCACCGCTCTCCAGCGAGTCCCACCCAGACAAACTTCGCTCAGGGCAGGTGACAGCTGGCAGTACCCAAAAAAGGCAGGTCAGCCCACGCGGTGTTTCCCTGCTGGCCTCAGGGGAAGCGCTAACGCTCGCGTTTGCTTTATCCCCTTCTCCTTCCCCAGGAACGACTACGAGAAGATCATCCACCAGAGAACCAACACCACCCCCTTCGACCTGGTCCCGCAGGAGGAAGGCGCCGGCGTCACCGTCAGGGTGATGAAGCCACTGGATGCCGCCGAGCTCAGCCTGGAGACGGTGTATGAGAAATTTCATCCCTCCGTCCAGTCCTTCACCGACGTCATCGGCCACTACATCAGTGGAGAGCGCCCGAAGGGCATTCAGGAGACGGAGCAGATGCTGAAGGTGGGCACGGCACTGACGGGGGTGGGAGAGCTGGTCCTGGATAACACCACGATCAAGCTGCAGCCCCCAAAGCAGGGCATGCCCTACTACCTGAGCGGCGTGGATTTCGACTCCTTGCTGCAGAAACAAGAATCGAACGTCCGGTTCTGGAAAATCCTGACCGTCGTTTTTGGTTTTGCCACCTGCGCCATCCTCTTCTTCATCCTACGGAAGCAATACCGGCATCACCGAGAGCAGCAGCACCTCAAGCAAATGCAGGAAGAATTCCGGCAGGCCCAGGAGCGCCTGATGCGYGAAATGAACATGGAGGGCGGAGAGACACTCAAACACGCCTGCGTCATCTGCTTGAGCAACACCAAATCCTGCGTCTTCCTGGAGTGCGGGCACGTTTGCTCTTGCAACGAGTGCTACCGGGCTCTCCCCGAGCCCAAAAGGTGCCCGATCTGCAGGCAGGCCATCTCCAGGGTGGTTCCCTTGTACAACAGTTAAATTTCTGTGGCTGGGGGGAGCTTTTGGCATTAAAGCTGCCTCTCGCGAAGGGGTTTTCTCACCTCGCTGCTTGGGTGGTTGATTTTGGGGAAGGGGAGGGAGCTTGAGTGAGCAGGGTGCTTCGACTGGGGCGCAGAGCCGGGTCTTAAAGGACGACGGTCCAGCTGATCAGGGCTCACATCACGCTCCGGAGGTACTCGGGGCGGGAGACGAGGAGTCCTCGCAAAGGGCACGGCGCTCGGCTGGGAGATGCAGTTTCAAGCTCTTCTGTTAACAGTCGGACTCTCGGGGTTTGTGTTATGGTTTACTGAGCCTGCGGTCCCTTACCCGGCTTATAAAAATGTTGGGGGGGGGAAAGATGTATTACAGCTTCTCAGAGGCAGCAGAATTCGGGTGACGCTGCCACCTAGCTCAGGGACCGACGGAGCAGGGTGGGCTTTCAGAGAGCTCGTATGGGGCCTTGTGTGAACACAGGTGACCGTGTGATCATCCCCAAAATCAGCGTGTGACCTTATCACGCCAGGACGTGAGAACAGGGAGGTGAAAACGCTGTGGCTGATTTCTGCGCTTGGCTTGAGCTGGGATAGAAAATGGGTTGTAAAGTAATAAAATAGGACGAAAAGTGTGTTTGTCTTGGATCATTACGTGACCCTGAGGGGGGTGACGGGATCTGCTGTCCCTCTGCGCTCCCTGGGGTGTATGCGCTGCCCTGAGGAACATAAACCACGCTGAGCAGTGATCATGGTTGGGGTAAGGGGTGAATCCGACACAGGTCATGACGGACACCGCTGTCCCCTTGTCTGTAATGCAGGCGGTACCAAAACCCCCAAACTTTCACACAGAAAAGGAAAATTCCCTTCCCCGACTCCCCCATTTTGCCATAAATCACATGTGGTAACTGCACCCGAGAGGGTTAACGAACCCAAAGGGACGCTTCAATTAACATTTGCTGTGGAGGGCACCGAGTTTCCAATGAGAGAAACGCAGGGGCGGGGCGGGGGAGCCCCTGTTTTGGGAGCCTGGAGCAGGAACAGTCGAAAACCCCGGGACTGGAGCAGCCCCCGCRATCTGGGGGACGACCCCGTGCTCCCTCCGATGCCTGCGGGCAGGCAGAGCCGCTGGCATCCCCCTCGCTCTGGGGGTCCCCATGCCCCGGCGCATTGAAAAGGAAATTGTTTTCCATCAACTGCCAAGAAAAATGGTGAATTTAACAAGGAAATGGGTTGTTTCCTCGTTAAACGTTAACTAGATCGGCGGGGCAGCATCTGAAGGCCGCTGTGGTTGCACGGCACAAAACCACCGGCTTAATTTCCTCGCCGGCCCAAGGAGCGGGGCCTTGGGCAGCCCCAGCGCCGGGAAGGGCCGCATCCAGCCCGCCCCGCCGGCTGTAGATGGCGGTGGCTGCCTGCCTGTGCGCTGCCTGCCAGCGGGAAAAGCCAGAATCCCAGCGGGAAAAGCCAGACTCCAGCTCGCTGGCGGAGGCGTCCCTCTTCTCCCCGCGGTTATCGCCCTGCCTCGCCCTTCGCACCCTTCTGCTGCTGCCAGAAAATAAAATCTCCTTTTATCAGTGGCTCAAAGGGCGTCGTGGGAAAAAAAAAAAAACCAACAAGAAACCTCCAAGACTTTCCCTGAGGGATCGGCGCTGCCAAATCATGCGCCAAACACTGCCGTCTTCCCAAGAGCGTGGATTTAAGATCCGGACCAGCTGAGACCCCAACTCCTTTTCTTAAAAGCACTTTTCTGCTGTAAAAATCATATTTAGAGGCTTTTTTTTTTKTKGTTGTTACTGCCTATCACTCCCTGTACCATATCAAGGCTTTGCCTTTCCCTCCCTGGCTGCAGTTTCCTGGGGACCAACCACCCCAAAAAGCCTCGTCCTCTCGACGGGGACAGCGGGGAGGTCACCACCCCCCCGCTCCGGCAGGCCAGTGCAGGATGCAGCCTTGAGCCTCCATGTTTTCCCCAGGGAACAGAGCTGTCACGCGAAGCCTAAAAATACACTTTTGGGGGGGCTGTGCTTTCCCCGTTACCTTTTGCCTCCTGTTTTCAAGCTTTCCCCCGTGATATCTCAGGCATAGACACAACCTTATGTAAGGAGCTGACAGCTCGGGGGTGTGCGGGGGTGCGTGAGAGAGGGGCTTGCGCGGCTCCCGGAGCTGAGGATTTCAGCAAACGAGGGGTTTGGAGATGGGAGCAGCGCCGGGGCAGCATGCCCCGGCCCCAGCGTCGCAGGGCACCCTGTCCTTCCCGTGCCCCCATCCCACTCAGCCCCAAAATGATCCAGGCCCCCACTTCTGGAGAAATCCGCTGGTGGAGATGCTGTAACCCAGCTTTGTGCAAATGGGGTTTTTGCTGCTGTCCCCACTGTCCCCACACTCCGCTTTGCAGGGGATGCACCAGGGATACCTGACCCCCCCCACATAGCTGTGGTCTTCCCCAAAACAATAGCCCCAGCCTTCCCATTGCCCCTTGGCCAGGCTGGCTCGCTTTGCCAGGCAATAACCCGGATGACACGAGCTGCTGCGGTAACACTGCGGGGAAAACCCCGTGGAAAGCTCACAGTGACCCAAAAGCCCTCCCGAAGTCCCCCAGGAAAGGCTTGTGCAGGGACACATCCTGGGGACCAACAGCCAAGTGCACCCAGAACGACTCCCTGCCTTGCAGCCCCCCACGAAGCACCAGAGACCCCTCAACGGCTCATTTCTGCTGGGCTCTGCAGGGCAGATGTGGGGCTGAGCCCACGCTCCCTGGGGACAGGCGCTGGGGTCCCCAGGGCTGCTGTGGGGCAGCCTGAGCTCCCCAGGGCTGCTGTGGGGCAGTTCCATGCTCAGCAGGGATGCTGCGGAGCAGCTCTGAGCTCCCCAGATGTGGCTGTGGGGCAACCTAGGCTTCCCAGGCGTGGCTGTTTGGCAGCTCCGGGCTCCCCAGGGATACTGTGGGGCACCCCGGGGATGCTGCAGGGCATCTCTGGGCTCCTTGGGTGTGCTCTGGGGCAGCTCGGGGCTCCCCAGAGGCGGTTGTGGGGCAGCTCCGGGCTCCCCAGAAGTGCTGTGGGGCAGCCTAGGCTCGCCGGGGGTTGCCGTAGGGCAGCTCCGGGCTCCCGAGGGGTGCTGCGGGGCAGCCCGGGGATGCTGCGGGGCAGCTCTGGGCTCCTTGGGGGTGCTCTGGGGCAGCTCGGGGCTCCCCAGAGGCGGTTGTGGGGCAGCTCCGGGCTCCCCAGAAGTGCTGTGGGGCAGCCTAGGCTCGCCGGGGGTTGCCGTAGGGCAGCTCCGGGCTCCCCAGGGATGCTGCGGGGGAAGCTCCGGTGAGCTCCGGGCTCCCCGGGGATGCTGCGGGGCAGCTCCGGTGAGCTCCGGGCTCCCCGGGGAGGCTGCGGGGCAGGCCGGTGGGGCAGCCCCGGGGATCCCCGGGGGGCGTGGGGCAGCCCGCCGGGGGCGGTGCCGCTGCCGGGGGCCGTGCCGCGCCCGCCCCGTCTCGCCCGGTCCCGCCCCCCGCTCCTCTATCGCCGCCGCCGCCGGAGCCGCCGCCGCAGCCGCGGAGCCGCCAGCAGCGCCGGGCCGGGCCGGGATGTGACGGGGCGGCCGCCCCGCGCCCCGCTGCGCCGCTGCCCCGGGCCCGCGGGCCCCGCGCCCCGGGAGGCTGTCGGGGGGCGGCGGCGGCGGCGGGCCCCCCCCCGCCGCCCCCATGTCGGAGGGGCCGCCCTACGGCGAGGGGCAGCTGGCGGGGGACGCGGCCGTGGGGCAGCTGCCCTTCCCCGTCCGCCTCCGCGGCCCCGACGGCCTCCTCGCCGGCGGGCAGGGCAAGCGGCCGCCCAAGCTGGGGCAGATCGGCCGCAGCAAGAGAGGTGGGTGCCGGCGGGGTCGGGCGGCGGCGGGCACCGGGACCCTCCCCGGGGACGGGGCGGCGGGACCTTCCCCGGGGACGGGGCACCGGCAGGCGGGGAGTGTCCCCGGGGATGGGGCGCGGTGCACCGGGTGCCCCGCGGGGTCTCGGGCATCGCGGACCTTCCCCGGGGACGGGGCACCGGGCGCCTTCCCGGGATGCAGGGCACCGGGAAGCATCCCCGGGGACGGGGCACGGTGCACCGGGTACCCTGCGGGGTGTCGGGCATCGTGTCCCAGGGACCTTCCCCGGGGTGTTGGGCTGCGGGGACCTTCCCTGGGGACGGGGCATCGTGCCCTGGGGACCATCCCCAGGGTGTAGAGGAGAAGGGACCTTCCTTGGGGTCAAGGCACCGTGCCCCAGGCACTTTGCCGGGGCGTAGGTACCTTCCCCAGGGACAGGGCACCAGGCACCGTGCCGGGGTGTAGGGTACGGGGTACCCTCCCCAGGGACAGGGCACGGTGCACCGGCTACGCCGCGGGGTGTCGGGCATCGTGCACCAGGTACCGGTTCCCCTCTGGGACACCGTGCCGGGTGTAAGGCTCAGGGCACCGTGCCGGCTTTGCCGCCGGCTGCACCAGGGCTGTGGGACCCCCCCCCAAACCCACCCCAGGGTGCCCACCACCCCGGGGTGACCTTGGGCGAGGGGAGCACGGTGGCAGCGTATTCATCACGGTTATGTTTTTTTCTGCTTTCCAGTGGTTATTGAAGATGATAGAATTGATGATGTGCTGCAAAATCTCTCGGAAAAGGCCCCTCCCGGTGTTTAAAGCCTCCCCGGGGACGCTCAGCTGAAGCCGGGGGGGCCGGGGGGGGTCGGTTTACAATGGCACAGGTTATCGGCAAAAAATAAAAGCCCCACAACACCGCAGCGACCGCACCGAGCAAGCACTTGGAGAGCCGTCCTCGCCAGCCTGCAATCCCCACTGCACAGCAGCACACCCTGCCCTCCAGGAGACGCGCGGAGGGGAAGGCGGCGAGCGAGACAAAGCCCAACGACAAAWAAAAAAAAAAAAAATAATAAATTAAAAAAAAAAAAAAATTGGAAAAATAATCACCCGCTCCAAAACCCCCACCCCAACCCGCCGACGCGAGGGATGAACGGAGGCGTCGTGCCGCGGCTCTGAATTACTCGTGATTTCTTTTCTCGGTCCGATGAACCTTGCGCCACGCTAGATCGGGGGGTAAGAGGAAAGGGGGCAGCGAAAGATGGGGGGCCAGCCCCTGGGGTCTCCCCCCAGCCAGGGCTGCTCCCAGCGGGCACCTTGTTTACATTATTTAATCTTGCAAAAAGGAATCCGTGCACTTGGATGTACCATGCTATCCCCTTCCTTATGATTTTTTTATGTTGATGTCTTTGGATGTTGGAAGATGATATAAAATATATATATATATATTTCATTTTAGTCGCGTTTTAAGGTTCTCGAGGGGAAAAACAAAACTTTTATAAAGGAAGGGCCTAGAGGAAGAATTGCTGGTTTATTTTTTAAAGCTTGTACTTCTTGGTTGCTGTGAGCAAAGGGACAGATTTTATATGTACGGGGGGGGCGGGGGGACGCTCGGCTTTTCTAACTACCATGCAGTCTGTAGTGTGGGTGATCTTGGTTTTTTTTTTTTTCCTTCTATTGTGGCAGTTTCCTCTCTTTAATAGACTGTATTAAAAAAAAATATATATAAAAAAAAATATCTAATGTAATCACAAGAGTGCCAAACACTTGGAGATGCCGGAGGGCAGCGATTCCCTCCCCGAGTTGAGCAGCACTCGGGGCTTTCTGCTCTTTCTAGGGCTCGGTCGATCTCTCGTGGGGTTTTCTTTGACTTCTCTTTTCTAATCTTTCTTTTTAACTATTTTGCATGACGTGCATAAAAAAAAAAAAAGGGGAAAAAAAAAAAGCGCCTCTTGCGTGAGGGCTTGGTTTCTTGTTTCTGTTTGCGACTCTGACTGACAGACCTCAAGGCAGGTTTTCTTTCCTCCTTTTCTTAAATATTGTGTATGTTGCACTTTTATCCACTACACAGGGCTATTTCTGCAATGTCCAAATAAAAAGGAAAATGAAACAAAATGGAAAAAAAACCAATAAATAAATGCAGATCTGCCGTGCTTTCCCGCGTGCTGCCGGGGCCCAGCGCCGTGAGCATCCCTCCCCGTCCACCGAAATAATGCCAAAAATAACAAAGGAAAACCTCGCCGCTCTCTGGCACGGACCCCCCGCAACCGGGGTCATGCTGTGCCCTGAATAATTAATTATAATTAATATTAATTTATGGGATTTTTTTGGTTGTTTGTTTGATGGGAAAATGCCTCTGGGGCACAAATTTCATGGCAAAATTCAACGCGAGGTCCTGAAAGCGGCTGATGGGGATGGGGATGGGGACCCAAAAAGGCGTCCGTCCCCTTCGCTGCTGAGAAAGCCTGCGGAAAATGGGGATTTTCATCCCAGCGTCGTCTCCCTCCCCACCAAAACCCAAATCCCGGCCAATTCCCTGCGACCGCTGTGGTTAATCATTGCCCGGGAGCGGGGTGGCGTTAATAAGAGCCGTTATCGCTCCCGCCTGCGCAACCGAGAGCACGAGCAAACCTTTGTGCCGGGGGAAGAAAATGGTCACGCCAGGGGAAATGGGAGCCTGGGACGGGGTTTTATCGCAAAGAAAATAATATATTGCAATAAAAGCAGCATGCCGCCGAGCAGGGCTGGTGCTGCCTCGTACAGTGATGGCCTGGGGGACAGATTGGTTAATTTGGGGTGGGACAGGGCACCGGTGCTGCCCAAACACCCCCATTTTTGGGGTGCCACGGCTGCAAGAGCCTGCACAAGCACTCCCCTCCCCAGCACCTTTGCTATTTATTTCTCCATTTTTAACCCACGCAGGCTCTCACGGGTCCAGGATGGGATGGGGAGATTTGCTAAGGTGCTCCCTTGAAAAATCCCCAATTATTTTAATTTTTCTCCCAGGGGGTTCAGCTCCGAGGTCGCAGCCACATGGGTTGGACTCAATGGATGCCACCGACCCTTTGGCCCCAGGATTTTCTATTCTGGGTGACCCGATGCACCTGCAAAACATGAGATGGGCCCGCGGGAGGGCTTTTTTCCCCCAATCTAATGGGTTTTGCCCCAACCAGCATCTGGGTGCAAGCCCATGGCTTTGGGGAGAGCAGATGCAGCCCACAGAGGAGCAGAGCATCCCGCATCCGCAAAGGGGACGGCACTGGGTGGCTCATAAGACACATAACCATGGGCTGGATGCGGCCACTGGCACCTGCTTAATTAGGTTTACCAAAAAGCCCCTGTTTTGTCTGTAAACCTGATCTATGGGTCTGCCAGACCCAACTGCCCGCTTTCTCCCATGCATCAAAAAAATCCCAGAGCACCCAAATCCCCGTGAAACCCAGATGCACCAGACCGRGTGCTCTGGGGATGGGGTCCATGCACGGCCCCAGGAGCCCCCCCCCAAAAACCCCTCGACACCTGGGAGAAGCCGGGGATGAACCGCAGAAAGCCTGAAGCCCAAGGGGAAGGGAGCTGAAAGAAGAGGAGATTCTGCTAAATTATAAACCGCTCTTTTATATGCATCTTTCATGCACAGCGCATAAATAATGGAGCAGGAGAGCCCGGCGTGCTGGCGAGCTCGCTTACGGGGAGGATGCGGAATGGAGGGGCGAGAAGAGAGGGTTGCAGGATGGGTGGTGGGGAAAGATGTGCCCGAGAGGCCGAGCCGGGGATCCCCCGGCCATGCATCACCGGGAGATGATATTCTGAAGGAGGATTTAAGGATTAAGCTGGCCACGGGGCAGGAGTTTATTGCATACATTATTTAACAGATGGCCCAACGCAGGCGGCTGGCTGCCTACGGTCTCCCTGGTGACCTTGGCCGGGAGATGCCGGGGCCGGGCAGGGAGCCTGGTGCCACCGCTGGGCTCCGGTTACAGGGACCAGAGGAAAAAAAAAAACCCCCCCCGGGGAGCCGGCACCCAGCAGCTCCAGCGCCAAATCCCCATGGAAACCGCAAAAAAACCCACCCAACCCTGGCCCATACGGGCTGCTTGTTTTGGCAGTAGTGGGGAAAAAAAGGAGGAAAAAAAAAATAAAAGAGCCGTTTGCAGGTTTATTTACCAAAGGAAAGTCRGCACCTTTGGAAGAGGCAGGGTGCTGGAGGGACGAGCAAGATGCAAAGGTCCCAGTGGCACCCAGCGTGCTTGCAAAATCCCACTCCTGCGGTTTAATCCCATTTCCCTGGGGATTTTGGCATTGGGGGAAGGTGCTAAAACGCTCCCCCAGCAAAGCCAGCCCTGGCCCCTTACGCCCAAGAGCTGGGGAGGGGGGGGGGCATTTTTATCCATCTCTAAAGCTGCTCATTTTCTGCAGGCTTTAAATTCCCGCAGCAATTGYGGCGTCAGCCCTTTGCATCGCGTAAGCCCCCCGGGGATGATACCAGCCCCGGGGGGCTCGGTGCAATGGATGCCTATTTTGGGGCTGCATCAGTGCCCCTGCCACTCATTTTCTGCATCACCGGAGCAGTTTGCAATAACCCACGGAAAAACACCCCAAAAATCGAGGGCAGTGGGTTGCAGCCAGGGCGAAGCAGAGCACGGGGGAACAGGCGAACCCCCCAAAGCGCTTCCCCCAAAAGGACGCCCATGTAGCAACTGCCCAAAATAAATACTCTTTTTTTTTTTTTTTCCCACCAAAACTAGGGCACGTTAAACTAGGCCAGCGCTCCCCTGCAAAGTGATTTATTTATCATGGGGGCAGCAAGAAGGGACGGCGTGGGACACGGGGGCTGCAGAGCAGCGTGTCCAGGGCAGGGACGCTCCATCCTGCCCCCAAACACCGCTGTTTTGGGGAAGAAAATGGGGTCATTTTTTCCTCTTTTCATGTTGAAAAAAAATCACAATTACTCAGAAGGGGGCAGTTTTAGTGACCTTTGGTGGGGAAGATGTGAAACTGGTCATTTTAATGGTGTCAAACCCCTTTTGATCCATTCGCTCGAGACCGCTACTGTTTTCAACCACGTGTGGTTAACGTTTTATATTGCGGCCTTACCAACATAAAATATGCTTTAGCAAAATGGAAAACAGATGAAAACATGAAGGAATCTTTGCCCTGCAGAGAAACTCCATTTTTTTCCCCTGCTTTTTAACACAGGAATGAGAAAAACCCAGTGGCTGCCCGCTCCCACGCTCGAGATCTCTCTGCCCGTGGCTGCCGGGCGATGGACCCACGGGCCATGGGGCTGGCCAAGGGGGATGCAGGGTGCAGCACCCTCCTGCCGGGTGCTCCCCCCTCAAATGGGGCCTTGGGACTTTTTTTTTTTTTTTTTTTGCTTAATTTCCCTACGCCTTTAGGTTTCGCCCTGGGAGAAGGGCTTCTCGCGGCATGGCCCCAAACTGTTGTTGTTTTGGGGGATTTTGGGGAGATGCGGGTCCCCCATCCGTGGGTTCTTTGTCCCACAGCCACTAGAGGCCACTGAGGCTCTGTGATCCCGCCTGATTTATTCACTTGCGACATTTGGACACAACATTAGTACCCAAAAGGCTAAAACTGGGGGAAAAACAATATAATGCACAGAGGCAGCAAAATTGAGGGCAGTGAAAGGCTCATCCCCAAGCTCCATCGGTATCCCCAGGGCATCCCTGTCCCGGGGACCCCATGGGAGATGGGGAAAGCACTTTTCTCACCCCAGATCTGGTCAAGCCACTCAGCCGCCCAGGCCCATGGCGAGCACTAGCAGGATTTTTGGGCATCCCTGCACCCCGAGCTAAACGTCTCCGGAGGACGGGGAAACGCTGCCCCACACGTGGCTTCCCTCCTGGGCCAGCGCTCGGAGGAGCTGGGCTTGCCAGGAACTTTTTGGAGGGGTCAAGCAGCCACTCCCAGGGTGCGGCATTTCCCACCTTGGGAGCATCCTGCAAAAAAAAAACCAAACCCAAATCCCTCCCGCTGCCTGCCTCCCCAGGCTTCTGATTTTCTTTTTGCCTAGAGTTAAAATTTCTAGGATATTATAAACAGCTGTTCCCGCTAATGAGGACTAAGCGAAACATCAGACATCTTAATTTATACATTGCTCAAGGTGTCAAACTGTTGCATTACAATAACAAGTGGGAGACACCTCACCAAAAAATGAGAAAAGTTTCATTCGGAGCTAAATGCAGAAGCAGGTGCTCAAATAAAAACCAAGCCCAAGCAAAGCACCAGGCTCTGCAACCCCGCCAATGTTTTCCCAGTTAAATATGCAAGGTTTGGGGGGGATTTTTTTTTTGGGGGGGGGGGKGGGGATACCTGCACAGCCTCACATTTGTGCAATCCGGGAGCATTTTTACACCCTCGGCGGGCAGGTGAGGATCGCCGCTGCCTTCTCAGGGCTGCCCCAGTTCCCAGCCTCGCTGGCCTCGGCAGAAGATTTCCTGCTGGAGATTTTCCGCGATGGTTTCTCCCCTGGGTTTCGGTGGGATGTGCCTGCAATAGCGATCGCCCGGCTTCCTGCCAGCGATGCGGCGCAGGGGATACGAAGGAAACCGGAGGAATTAGGGCTCCCCTCCATGCTATGGCATTGCAATTATTAATATATATTATTTTTGCAGAGGTGCATGCGTGACACCCATACGAGCCCTTCCCTTTGAAGGCCTCGGTCCTCCCAGTGGCTTTTAGGCATCCTCCTGCCCSACTCGTCCTTTCCCATGGAGTCGCTGTTGATGAGCAAGCATGGAAAAATGGGAGCAAAGCAGCTGCYGGGAGCATCTCCCGGAGTCCTCGGTGCTTTGTGTGCATGGCTTGGAGCATCAGCCCCTTCCCAGGGTGGGGGGCAAAAGAAAATAAAGCAAAATAACCAAACCACAAAAATAAACCCCCAAGCAGGGCATGTGATTTTACACCCCAAAATACCCGGCGGTGAGTCACGGCGCTGGGTGCAGAGATGGGGCTGATCCAGCTCTGAGTCAGCCCGGCGGGCGCGGGCAGCCGGCGCAGGCTGTATTTGCCCACCCCCACCCCCCCCCAGCTCCCTGTTTCCCATTTTTGCTCCAAACCTGCACAAATACAAACAAATACGCCGTGACTCAGAGGCACGCGGCACGGCTCAGCCCGCAGCACCCCCTCCTAGTCCCCCGGGCTCCCCAAATCCCCGGTGACGGGTACCACAACGATGGGGCTGGACGCACCAGCGTCTTGCAAAAGCCAGGCCTGGGAACCCTTAAGGTATTTAAAGGGGCTTTTTAAAATGCATATTTTTGGACAGGGACACACACACACAGGAGGTTCTCACTGATGCCACTGCAAGGCAGCATTTAGGATTTTCCAACTAGCTCGAATTAATTAGCATTTCCTCAGCTTGGCATCATTTTAAACCTGAAGCACCAACTAGTTCCCCTCGGTCAYGGCCAGAGGAAGCAGATACGGAGCAGAGACCCTGCCCAGGGCTGGCCGAGACGACGGGGTGAAGCCCCATGCCCAGGACACCCACACTGGGAGGGGTGGTGGGTGCTGATGGAGCTGGGACGAGGCTCAGCTCCCAGCTGGGTGCAATCTGGTCCCAGCCCTTCCCAAGCCACAGCATCCTGCAAAATCCCCAGCAGGATGGAAAACAGCAAGAGACAGGGCTTATTTTGGAGGAGGTGCCTTCAGAAACCTGCCCTGGGGTTATTYGCACCTGATCTGGACAAATACATGGGGGGGAAAACCCTTACAGCAAACACATGCTGTGTGCTAGGTCGAGCGGCGTGCAAGGTCTAGCATGGTGCAAAGCCGAGCTGTGCACTGGGTTTAACCACCCACGGGGTTTTACCTCCCCGGATTCTCCAGGCCAGGTTAATCCCCAGCCTCGTTGCCCAGGTTAACGTGCCGTCCCCGTGCTGCGGGTTAAGGAAAGGCAGAAGGCGAGTTGCCCCGCGCTGCGAGCAGGATGAGACCCAGCAGCATCCTCAGCATCCTCAACTGGTTTCCATGGCAACGGGTTCAGCCCCAAATTGGCCACGGGTGCTGGGGAAGCAGGGGCAAGGAGGGGGCTCAAAAGGATACCTAGCACAGCAAAACAACGGGGCTTAATTAAAAAAAACCAATAATAACTTTGCACCTTGGTGCACCGGGAGCGGGTGTGAGGGGAGGCTGAGGCTGCCACCCAGTGACACCCCCCAGGCCAGCCCGATCAGGGGGCTTGGGGAGATGCCCCCCATCCCATCACCCCTGCACGCGAACGCCGCTCAGCACAGGTCCCCATCACCCCATTTCAGGTGTATCAGCCTTCCCGGTTTCATTCCCAGCCTGGCTGGGAAGTCCAGAGCCCTGCTATAGCCTTGCCTGGCTCTAGCCAGAAGCAAACAGCCACAAGACCCCAACGCATTCATCCTACAGCCCAGAAAAAAATGCACCCAGGGAAGGTGTGGGCAGGAGGGAGAGCCCAGGCGGACGCACGGATGCTCCCGGGTGTACGGATGCCTGCAGGCCCCCGCAGCCGTGCCCGCTGGCTGCAGCACTGTTACACAAGGCTCCCGGCACTTGCATAAGCCGCAGCGGCGTGCGCAGCCCCAAGAAGAGAGGAAAAGCGAGCAGGGACCACGGCCCCGAAGCGGTGCTGTGGGATGGGTCCCGTG
The DNA here is from genome assembly GCA_035582835.1 of Phoebastria nigripes. Classification (NCBI taxonomy): domain Eukaryota; kingdom Metazoa; phylum Chordata; class Aves; order Procellariiformes; family Diomedeidae; genus Phoebastria; species Phoebastria nigripes. The sequence goes on from JAYKAV010001842.1 coordinate 627,523, forward strand.
GCTTGAGCCCGTCTCCCGCAAGGGAGTCCCATGGGTCCCGCAGCAGGGACATTGCACAGCCGGAGCTGTCCCTAAATGCGGTGGCGTGACCCCCTGCAGCGTGATCGGCCCCATCCCTTCACCATCCTTGCTGGGGAGACCCCAAAAAGGAGGAATTCAACCCACCACAGCTCGAGCCCAGGAGAAAGGCTGCTAAAAACCCCAAAGCCAGCGAGCAGCATGCGCACCAGCCCTATAGCATCCGACACTCACTTGTCTCCACTTCCAGCCCTGGGACTGGGGGTATCCCCAAGGGACGACCATTTTTTAAAGACTTTTAACAAAGCAGGAAGGGGCGTGCGACGGGGAAGCACTTTGCAGGGTTGGGGCAGGCTGGGAGCAGCATCACCCACCTCTGCGGAGCAGCACACACGCGGGCGAGCATCAGCCTTCGGCTCCCAGCCCTCACCCCGGGAGGAATATACACTGCCCTTAAACCAGGGTCACATCAGCAACCCAGGGATGCATTTGGCCAAAACCCCCGGGGATTTTACACAGGGAGGCTCACCCTCTTCATGCACGTTGTTTCTATCCGTCGTGGTGCTTTGGCATCGGCTCATCTCACCGGCTTGCACAAGCACATGGCAAGAGAGGGTTGCAAGGACCTGCAACCCCAACCAGACCACCTCTTCCAAGGGATTTACAGCCCGCAGCCCGGGTGATCACACTTTCCAGGGGCTGTGCCCCACCGCGTTGGGGCTGATGCACGTTTTTACCCCGACACCTTCCCACCCCACAAACCCACGTAACCTCGCCGCGCTACCCGCACCCCTTGCTTTCCTGCCTTGTGCACAGAAAGGGTTAACAACAACAAACAAAAAAAAAAGTCAAGAAAGCCCCTAATTTAATGAGCAGGGAGGGAGGGGAAGCTCACAGACCTCTAGCTTAGCTTTTCGAACGTCTGCAATATAATATCTGTGTGTTCAGGAGATTTAATGATTTTAACAATTAAAGGGACCTCCTGAGAGGCTGCGCACAGAGGGGATGAGCGCTTGCAGGACTCATGCTCATGCGTGCTCACGTGCGCATCCCAGCCCAGTGCACGCTTCCCCWGGCAAAGGTGGCTTTGCAGGTGGCACAAAAAAGAGAAAACCAGAAAAGGCCATTGCACGGGGGGACCAATTCTCCTGATTTAAATGCAAAAATCCAAATCCAAAATCAACGCTGCAAAGCCATAGGCATCCTCAGAGCCAAAACAAACACTTACCAGTGACCCTTGGGCGATGATGCCAGCTCCTTGCAGCATAAAGGAATGAATTTCCATCCTCCTGTCTCATGTGGGCTGGGGAATGGCACAGGAATGGCACCATCGGGGCTGTAGCCACCCCAAAAGCAGAGCCCTGGGACAGGGACAGCCGTGGCTCGCTGGCAGGGTCAGGCTCCCCAGAGCCCTAGGCACGCACCCATCCCTCCTCTGACACCCCCCAACCTCAGCCTCAGGCCTTATATTGCCTTCAGGATAAATAAATTACAAAAACTCAGTGCAGCTTTCCTGGGTGTGAGCATGGGGGGAAAAAAAACCAACCTGAAAGAGCCCAAATCCCAGGTGCTTAAAGAGCTCCCAGCCCCAAGGTGAGCACTGGACAGGCTGATTGCCACGGATAAACATTATTAAGGTGATGCTAGCAAAGTGCACGTGTGGGGCCACTGAACCCCCCACCCCCCAAACCCTCTGTTTTCCTGCAAAGAGGAGCGGGGCCGGGGCAAAGCGGAGCTGCGGGAGGCGGCGAAGGCGGCGTGTGAAAACGCGGGGCGGCCGGCAGCTATTTCTGCGCCATGTCAGCACCCACTGACAGCAGCCGCAGTTTGCTTCTGCCACGCATCGGCGTGCGCGCCCCTGAGAACACAGCAAAGCTATAGGCGTATTTTTATATCTGAAATTCCACATATTTCTATGTAGACCTACGTTATCCCTGCGGTGCGTTCGGCAGGATTGCAAGGTGTGGAGCTCGCTGATTTTGGGTGCAAAGCTTGGGAGTTTGAGGACAAAGGGAGCTGCTGGTGGGCACTGGGCTCCAGCAGCAGCATCCACCCCATGGGGTCTGCATTCAGGGGCTCCCGGGACTCCTCATTTCCCCTTATCAGATGGGCAGAAGCCTCTGGAAATCCCTTCTCCTTCCTTGCACACGGGGTCACTCTCTTTTTTTCCTTAATTTCTGGAACTTGGAGATAGAGCCAGGCAAATGCAACCGATTGTGTAACATTTTGCTCAAAAAGCTTCTTAAACAGCCACATATTTCTATTGGATTTCCCCTGCCCTTTGCTGCTGATTACTGGAGTATTTATATATAAATAGAAGCTGTCTTCCCCATAATCTGCTTGTTTCTCCTAATTAACTCGGGGCTGCTCTCGTCGGGCTGGGTTTTAGGGGTGCCAGGATCTGGCAGCGCTCAGTGAACCCAAATCTGCCAAATTTCAGCTGGAATTGCTTTTTAGCTGTTTTTGAGGGAGCAAAGCCCTCCCGGTGCCTGGAGCCTTGGAAAAAAACCCATTTCCAAACTTTACGAGCTCAATATCGTCCCCAGCACCCTCGCCGTCCACCCGGCTCCCTGCTCGGGGCAGCGCTCCAACACAGTTTCTTCACCGCACCTTCCTCCATCCTCACCAAGCTTTCCCCTAATTTATGGAACGTCTCGATTTGCTAATTATTTTAATCATTATTACTCATCTTTCCCCTTCTCCCCCCCTCAATACTTCGTCCTGGGCCTGTCAATCACTTTAATAGCTGTTTACAACCTATCATCAAGTCTTGCATAACATCCACATGACTTCGCTCAGATGCCTCCGACACCCAAAAGCTGCCCCTGAGCTCTATTTCGGGAGCGATGAAGCCCACGGCACCAACCAGCCGCATCCCCCGCCGACATGCCCGAGCTCTGGGATGGGGAAAATCATGAGGAAAAACATCCCCAAAGCAAAACAATTTTGTAGTTAGTATAAGACAACCCCACGCTGCTCCCTGGTCTGGGTTTTGGGGGTGAGGGCTTGTTTTGGTGGCTGCTGACCCCCTCCCAAGCATCACAGATAGACGTTGCTCTGCTGCATCTATTTGGAGAGATCAGGAGCAAGAAGCATCCAGCGCAGCCCTGGACCACTTTGCGGATGCTCTCGGGGGGCTGCGGCTGCAGCATGGCCCCTGCCCCTTGTTCTCCTCGGCAGTAATGGGGGGGACACAAACAAATCATGGCAAACGCTGTTAAAAAGCTCATTTTCCAGCAAAGTTCTCTGCCCTGCAGCATCGCCCGGCGGCGGCGGGTTGGCGGGCGGACGGGGGCAGAGGCGCAATCTGTGCTTGAATGGCTGCCGGCACCTTGCCAGCCCTTTTCGGCAGGCGATGGCTGGGTTGCGGGGGGACAACACCACGACGGCTCTTTTTTAAGCTCTCCCGTCCTCCCCCTCTCCTGCAGGTTTCATAACCCTTCAAAGCAAGGAAAGGCTCCTTCGGTTGCTGGCTAACGAGCCCCTGCAGAGGAGGAGCCGTGGCCCTGGCAGGCAGGGATGTTTGGCAGCAAAATCTCCCTGCTGCGGCGCGTGTCGGGGCAGGGGGGATGCGGAGGGGTCTCTGTGGGGTCCCACCATCTGCCATAACCCCCCTGGGACCCGCAGCAGCAGCCCCAGGTGTGCAGTTTTGCACCAGGGTTGCCCCAATTTGGCCAGTTCTCTCCCCAAAATGCCCCTCGGCACCAATTGCGGCGCGATGCCGCCCAGGGCTGGGAAACCTCTCCCTCCCCACGCGGACGCTGTGTGCAAATATTTATTTACACAGTGTAAAGGGGCTTATTTATTAAGCTACGGCTGACAACTGTATCCAAACTAATTTCTCTTAATAAGGCACTTGCRGTCACCCTGGCAACAGCATCAGAGCACCCTTGCTTAAGATGATGACTTAACTGGGAGAAAATCCCCTTGGATGCAAAGGGGGATGCTGAGGGGGACCCTCCGGAGATGCTGCGGCTGCAGAGACCCGTCCCCACTCCTGGGGAGACCCACGCCATCCCTGGAGAAGGTGGCAGTTCCCAGCCTCTCCTAGCAGCCAGCCCTGCTCTCATTAGCGGCCCAATTAGACAACCCAAGGCCAGCTAATAAATCAGAGTTGCTGCGGGCAGGCACAGCCGGGCACTTTTTTAGCACGTGGTGCGTCCCAGCGGCTCGGTCCGGGGCGAGATGATGGGAAAAGCAGCATTTTCCATCCACGTGGCTTTGCCAAGGGTGCAGCAAAGATGGGCAGYGCTGGGGCAGGGTGGAGAATTTGGGAAGGGAAATAGGATTAGAAAGCAATCACCAACCCCTGCCCCAGTGCCCTTCCCCGGGGGCTGGCGAAGGTGGGGGGATGAGACGGAAACAGCCAGCCCCTCTGCTCTGGTTCAGAGGGGACAAATGGGGCCATAACTATCTGGGTTTTTTAAATATATGTATATATACATAGGTCACCAAAGGCAGGAGGGCAAGGAGCAGGTCCTTGCTTGCCAAGAGGAAAATAAGGGACAACATAGCTCCTACCTCCTGCTTTGGGTTGGAAAACATGATGGCTGCTTTATTAATACCTGTAATAACAACACTAATTAAGGAAGGTGTCGGATGAAGGCAGAAGGACTTCGGCATCCTTCCAATGGCCCGGCTGACAGGGTAAATGCTGAAAGCCCTGATACCAGAGACAGAGATGGTAGCAGGATTTCTCTGCTCTTCTTCTCTGCCTCATAGAAGAATTAAAACCAACTGCCCTGGGGTTTTAAAACCCCGTATCCATCAGCTTACAAAGCGCTGTATGATTTGGGGTTTGCAAAAACACAACTCCCCAGAACCTGCTGGAAGCTCCTTCCCCTCTGAAATCCAGATCGTAACTCATGCACAAAAGTAGGATGGGATTTTTTTGGACAGCCCATGCAATGCTCCAGCCAGCTGGGGTGCCCCTGGGGAAGAGGGCAGGCACAGCCGCAGGAAACCCACCCCGAAACAAAGGACTCGYGCCGGGCAGTCAAGCAGGCTGTGATTTACTGAGACAACAACACTTCTGCAACAGAGAACACGACTGCACCAAGGCACCCGGCTGGCAAAGCCGCAGTGCCGCCGAGCATCGCCACGCTGGGACCCCAGAGAGGTGACACCAAGAGCAGAGGGATGCTCGTGGTTCCCGGCACTGGTTTCCCTCCCAGACACACAGACACAGAACAGAAACCTGCTGAAACACGGCAAGGCTGCTACAACGCTGAGGGAGAGAGCGAAAGGCAACAGGTTTCGGATGGGCTCCACGGGCATTGCAGCCACGCCGGAGGCGATGGCGTGCGGTTCCCTCCGTAGGCACTTGATCCGCGGAGCTGCCGCCAGCCGGATCCTGCAGAAAAGCCCATCCTGGGGGCTGCCAGGCAGGGCCCAACGCCGCCGGGGCCGGGCAGCGAGCTCAACGCCTCCCCAGTCAGCAGAGAGCGAATTGGGAGGCCTGGGGGTGAGGGCACCCAACTCCTTGTGCAGGGTGCGGGGCAGCGACGGCGAGCATCCCCAYGCCTGCCGGGGTCCCAGGCAGCAGGTTTAAGGAGACTCACCCCCTTCGTGTCCTGGCATGGACCATCCTGGAGCATCCTCCGATGCCAAGCCAACCACTGCAGCTGGGCAGAGGCGCCGGCAGCGTGCAGRGCGCAGGTCGGGGCTGGAGAAGCGAGAGCAGCAGTGAGAGCAGTGTCAGAATCCGGATGGGGTCACCACTCCATCCCCTTTTCCTTCCCTGAAAGCCAAGGGGATGTAGGAAGTGCTGCACCGATGCCGTGTGCTCGCCCCTGAATGCAGAACAAGGGATCCGTTGACTCCAGGAGCCCCCAAATTGGGGGGGATGCTCATTTTGCCGATGGCACCAGATTAACAGACCGCTGGGCAGCTCCTAGGAGTCAGCCTGGGTCTTTTGGGAGAACCAAGGGATCAGAAACCAGCTCACTTGTAACCCCAGGAGGGCTGAGATGCACGTGCCCCAGGAATAAACCCTGCTCTGGTAAAGTCACGGGGACCAGAGGGGGTCGTGGTGGGCAGAGAGCTGAAGAAAGGCAGAAAACAAGAGGTAGGTTTTGCTCGTGAGCTAAAATACTCCCGATCTCCACCAGCTCTGCTCAGAAAAAAGCAAAAGATTTGTGCAAAGCAGATTCCTGCTCATGACGCTTTGCTAGGGAATGGAGGGGATGCTTTCCTCCATAGGAAGGTTTCAAAGAAAAGATGCTTTGTCTAAGGAGGAAACACCCTTTCCCATATTCCCACATTTCCCCAGTTTCCCACCACTCTKCAGCTGGACAGTTTTCAGCTCTTACACTCACACTCCCCTTCTTACCCATCCCTCCTCGGCAGAGGAGCCAAAACCCCCATGGCCATGAATCAACTGCATTTCCTTTGCTTTTTCTAAGCCCCCAGACAAAACCAGTCTAAGTCCAACCAGAACCGGGGCCTTTCTCCAGCAGAAAATTAAAGATTAAAAAATTAATAAAAAACCCCCCAAAAACCTGGAACCTGTATTTCCCCCTGGGAACGCCACTGACTTCTAGTAACAAGTGAGCTTTTGGTTGAAAAATGTCCACTCCCAGCTTCTCCTCCCTGTCTCCTCCTCTTCTTCCCATCAGCTTCTGGAAGCCTCCAGTGCCCTCGGTCTGCTATGAATTACGGTGGATAACGAAGCTCCCGGCCATTGCCTGGGTATCGCTGGGCTGTGCTGGAACTGGCGAAGGGACTTTGCTGCACCATGGTGAAAGCTGCCCGTCACGGAGAACAACTCGGCCGGGCTCCCGTGGAGCCGTGGTACCCACGTCGGGTCCGGGGATGCAATTTGTGTCCGGCCGCCTCTTGGCTTTAAGCAGCACAAATGCAAGAAGCGGAGATGGGGAGAACGATGGCTCCATGTCACCCCGGGGTTTGGGAGGGCTCTTCCCCTCTCTTCCCTTTAAGGGGGYTGAGGGAAGGGCAGGTCTGGCCACGGCTCTCGGGATAGATGCTGTGGGGGCCCCAGTGCAAGCCCACCAGCTCGGAGGGGTTTAGAGGGTCAGGCATCCTTAAGAGAGCAAGCCTCCAAGCTGTTGGATTCAAAGGCAGGTCCCTGCGGTTCAGAGCCAACAGATCAGCGCATGGGAGGCTTGTGCGAGAAGGAAGGATGCAGTGTTTTGGCAGGGAATAAAATTCCTCCATTATTTTAATGCAGGGGATCTCTATTTGTCAAGTCCAAGGGGCTGGTTTCCTTAGCCCGTCCCTTCCTTCAGTCCCGGGCRCCCTTGCTCTGCCTGCAAAGCTCCGAAGGCACACTATCGGCTGCAAGGGGTCTCGCAGACCCCCTCTGGGATCGCAGAAGGGCTGACGGAGCCCAGCACTGTCTGGAAGTGATGGGGTTTGGTCCCAGCCTCCAACTGGCCTGGCTTGTCGGTGTATTGCTGGGTCGAGACAAGGCAGCATCCTCCTGGCCGTGACAGCAGGGTGGCTCTTCAGGTGGTCAATCCCAGTCTGGATTTCCTTTGGTCCATGAGACGAGCATGTTGTCAGACGCTCACCTTCGCCAAAAGACATCCGAGATGGCAGAAGCCAGGCAGGAGCCTCGGGAGAGCAGCGACTCGGGGCTGGGGCGATGGTAGCGGGGGCTTGGCAGAGATTTGGGGCTCAGAAGAGGCAGCCAAGCGAGGACAGGGCAAGCCAAGCAGGCATCGGGGAGACCTGCTCTGGGAACAGGGCTGGGAACCAGAAGAAATCAGGATCAGAAGGAACTGCTATAGCTGGAGGTGCTGCTCCAGTTAAAAATAAATAGCATCCTACTGCGGGCAGCCAGCAGATACCTTCCCAGGGCAAAATACCAACCGCTGAGCACAGGATTTTGCCCAGGTTGCTTCTGTTTGCAGGGCTTGCTCTAATAAACACGCACTGTCCCTGCAGTAGAGGAATTGAGCTCCTTGGAGGTGTTTCCTTGAGGACGGGTCCCTGCTCCTGCGCCCTCAGTAAGCTGCCCAAACTCCTCGTCCTCTTTACACGCTGCTTGGGTTGTAGCACAGCAGGTTGAACTCCAGGTTTTCATCCCAGTGCCGGAGCAGGACAAAGAGCTGCTGGGCTGCGGCTTTCACCATGGCCAGGCTGTATCCCTCTGGGAAGTCCTGTTCGCTCAGCCACAGGCTGGCCTTGGCGGCCACCAGCTCCCACTCGATGAAGTAGGAAGCCGAGCTGTGCTCCAGCCAGGCCAGGGCCACCGCCGTGGCCCACAGCATCCCCTCCGGCTCCGTCTGCTGCTGCAACTCGATGTCAAAGAGCAACGCCTGGACCTCGGAGCTGTCCGTCTCCGAGCCTTGGCYGCTGTCGGCTTGCCACTCGGCTGAGGCTGACGTGCTCTCTGGGGAGGAGAAGCGGCGGATGGTGATGGCCGGCGGAGAGAGTTCCTTCTCGGCTTTCAGGGCTTTGGAGATGCTTTCCATGGTACTGCCTGAGAAGTGGCGAAGGTGGCCAGCGTCTCCTGCATGGCTGCCGGGTCCCTCCGGCACCGCACCCAGAGCGACGTCTCTGGTGGTGGGACTCTTCCCGTGCGCGCCATTGGGAACCAGGAGCTGCCGGCTGGAGCTGAGGCTTTTGTGCTCCCCAGAGGGACTGGCCTTCTTGGTGCTGTAGGAGCTGGAGGGGCTGAGGGCCAGGCGGTGGCAGGCGAAGGGAGATGTCCACTTCAGCTTCTCCATGGGGATGTTGACGGCATCGCAGAAGGCCGAGTTCATGAGAAAGGCACCGCAGGCCAGCTGCAGAGACGCCTGCAAGGAACGGTGGGCACATAGAGAAGCTCTGAGATACCAACCACTTCTGGAAAGTTCGGGAAAAAGGCATGCATGGATGGAGCAGCTCTCCATCTCTGAGCAGACCACCAGACATGGCTGTCAGAGACAGCAAGAGGCAGGATCCGGGGGGATCCTCCTGCCCTCTGATCCCCTGCAGTGACCACGCAACCCCAGCAAGACCCGGGCATGAGCTGCTCACCAGAGGAAGGTAGTCTATGTTCTCATTGTCGCCCTCGGAGCTGGCTTCGCTCACTCTGCTTGGAGATTTACTCATGAACCCTTTGGCAGCTCGAGTCAGCAGCCTGGTTTTATTGAGGGTCAGCCTGCAGGAGGACAAAAAGGTGGCCATAACCTCCGTGTCCCTCCTGAYGCCCACCCTCCCCTCCGAAAACCATCCCTGGTCCCCAGACACTGGCATCACGCTCGGTCCCGGCTCCGGCTGCTAACTCTGGGGTGTCCCTCTTCTCCCCCTCACTTGTGTTTGCATCAGACCCACGGAGGTGCAAAACTTCTGCTAAGGTCAGAGGAAGGTCGAGCTGGACCATACCTAGCAGCAAAGAGGCTCTCGATGGATTTTTGGGCTTGTGCGGAGGAAGCAGACAGGCTCTGTAACGGCCCTGGGAAGAAACACAAAGCTGGGGGTAAAACGAGGTGCTACAGGAGAGCGAAAGGGAGCAGAGTCTACACGCTGGGACATGGGGTGGCTTGTTCTGCTGCCGAGTCTTTGGCAAAACGCCTCCTCTCCCCTTGCCTCATTTTTCCTACGTGGATAATGAAATTCCCACTCCTCTCAAAAATGAACCTGGGGGAAATCTATACCAAAGGCCCCATCAGGCTCTGTCCTTTGCACCCCGGAAGGAGTCAGGTCTTGTGCTCACAGGCCTAATTTTAGGTCATAAAGTTTTATAAAAACCCCAAAAACTCAGCAGAAGTATTCGGTGAAGGGCCCAAATCATGGACTCGATGCACCCGCACCCTGGCAAGTACCGTCAGCTCTTTCCCCTACCTTCGGGGAGACCGCAGCGCTCCCAGCCAGAGGAGGAAGGGGTGCTGCAGGGCGACAGGCTGCTCTCCTCTGCATCTGCAACGGAGGAACCACATCAGCAATGCCACCCAGCCGAAATCGCTGTCGCGCCACCGCGCCGGGCTGCGGCACGGCCGCTCTCCCTCTCCGCAGCATTATCAGGTTAATGAGCCTGATCAGGGGTGATTTTAATTCAGCTGCAGATCTGACAATGCCAGACAAGGTCCAATCCAACTCGCCTTTGTTAGCGGAGGATTTGGTGACAAGCAAGTCTCTCGCATCCCCTTGCCTCTAATTACACCCGGTTTCATCCCTCATGTTATCTGCGTTACGGCTGCCAATTAACTTCCAAACATTGTCAGCAGCCACTGCCTGCGATTTGGGAGTTTCAGAGGAAATCGCAGCTTCTTCCCCATTTAAGGAGATGGACTCCAGCCAGACACATGTCTGGTGAGCACCATATTCAAAGAGGAGGGCAGAAGAAAAAAAGACCAGAAAAGATGTCCCTTCATAGACTAAACCACTGAGATCTGTAACACCAGGAAGGAGACAAAACCCCAGGGAATCTTACTCATGCCGTAAAATCCATCATCTCCATTCTGGCCGCAAGCTGACTGGGGACGTCCAGGGGAAAAGCCACGATGCCTTTTGTTTCCCGAGCTCAGGCTCCTCTGGCTGCCTTGCTTGGATGCTGCCCCTTGGCACGAGAGAAGGGAATTGCCAGCATTAGAGAGGGGCTGGCACACACACGATGGCAACAAAACCCACAGACTGATGAGCTTGGTCATCTCTGGGCATCCAGACCTAAGAGTAGACCTTCTGCCTGGCCATGGGGAAGAGGTTCTTGCCTCCAAGAGCAGCAGACGTGCCGTTAGGCTCAGCCATGGCCTTGGGTATATAGGTCTGGTGCTGAATTGAGCCGTGGCTTCATAGGGTTTGCTCTGAGCGAGGTTTCTCAGGTGACACCCTCCCTCCCAGGACAACGTTTCACCCCTCCGCCGGCCCCACGTTACCCATGTGGGTGTACTCGATGACAGTGGGCAGGTAGGCGTTGGTGCTCAGGTCCACCGGCATGAACGCCGTGTACTTGCTGATGACGTTGCAGGCCTTGCTGGTGTGGACAGCGTTGACCTGGTACCGCCGCCCGGACCCTGCCACGTGAGAGACACCAGGGTTAGAGTCCACGAGCCCCGTGGGCTCCATCCACCGCTCGGACCCAGCTCCCAGACCCACCTCCATGCTYGGGCTCCATGCCCAGCAGGGACTGTATCCCTCTAAACTCTGCCTACTGCTTCTTCTGCTCTTATTTTACATGCACAGATGCACTTCATGGAGGAGAAGTTTGACAAGACCCAGGGACATGTACAGCCCAGAGCAGTGATGTGTGGCTGCTGTTGGACCCTCTGAGTTTGATGCCACCTCCCAGCTCCAGGTGACTAACTCCTTAAAAATAGGAGTGCACACACCCGACGTGTGAAGCAGAGGAGCACGAAGGAGCAAGAACTCGAGCACGTTAATGTGCAGCGAGGCTGCAGAAGCAGGAGAAAAGTGCAAGGCAGCTGGAGGGGGCTGTCATTTGGGAACTATATGTGAGGCATTCCCTAATATTTCACCACTGCCTGCCCTTGTATTAACTTGAGAGGCTGCTGAAGCTGCTGGAAAGCCCCCCCACCCCAAGGCAGGGCAGGGTCTGCCCGCAGCCAGCTTGCAGGCTGGCCGGGAGCTGCGCGTTACCGTGCTCGATTTCACACTCCTTCTCAGCAAGCTGCTCAAAGTCCCGGATGACCGACTTGGCTGCCAGGTGGTGGAAGGTCTCGCTCCACAGGTCTGCGTCGCCGTCCGCCTGGCTCTCCCGCTCTCGGAAGAGAGGGCGGATATCAAAGGCGACTTCCCACTGCACGGGCTCGTTGCTCCTTAGCCCCTTCACCACCGCCTTGCAGAGGGTCCTGGGGGAGTGCGGGGAGCTGCGGGCAGCGCTGAAGTCAAAGTCCTGGGGCTCCCAATCGGAGGAGGTCTCCGTTTCAAACGTGAAGGAAGGATGCTGGGCAGACTCTGCAGAGAGGGGAGAGGCAGATAATTAATCACATCTGTGGGAGCTGAATTCCCCACTGCCACCAAGAAACCATAATTAATACTTCCTAATTTTCACACGGTGGCACAGAACRCAATGCAATGCCAGCCTCACCTGTCCGTGCCTCCCTCTCTCCCCAGTTACCCAGATCCCCGGGGCTCCGGCTGTCCGACGAAGACCTCAGGCTCGTGCTGGCACCGAGCTGTCCCAAACCCCTTCCCGGAGCCGCTTGCTGCAGCCCGTCCGGCACCGGCGAGGAGTCGGCGTYGTGGCAGAAGGACACGCAGCTCTGGTGGAGCAGGGACGGCCGCCGGGCGCCTGCGCCGCGGATCCTCGTGGCAGAGACATGCGGGCTGGCTGCGAAGGGCTGAGAGAGCAGAGCAAACGGTAGGGATGGAGCCGGCTGCAGCCGATGGCACGGACCTGCTCCGTCCCTTCTGATCCTGTCTGCTCCCTGCCCGATCCCAGCATGAGATGCAATCTTGCAAACACACGGGTCCCTCTCTGCTCAGCCCTGGCTGGGATCYGTGCCCAGACAGAGCCCTCCATCAGACCTGCAGGGTGTCCCCAAGGGACCCTGGCCCCGGGGCTCCTTCCCCAGACAGGCAGAAGGTGAAATATGATTTTCATCCCTCCAGACATTTTCGTGACTTCACTTGGGAACCAAAGGAAAGAAGAGAGACAGAAAGATCAAGGACCAGTTGCTTAGTAACGAAAGGAGAGAGGCGCAGGGGATGGGGACAAGGGAATTTTTATCTCTTTTTTTTTTTTACGAGACTGTTTCTCCACTTTCAGAAGACATGAATCATGAATCCCCCCTCCAGCATCCCTGGTGCCACATCCCGCACGGACGTCCCCCTCCATGGCTAGCAGAGACACTGAGCTCTGGCTGTTTCTATCCACGTCCCCGGGGCTGTGGGAAGGTCCCCCTAAAACCGACAGTCTCTCTGTCTTCCTAGCACACCACCAGCAACGGACAGAGGTGGTAAAAAGTGGTGGATCTCAGTGCTGGATGGAAAGATGCTTTCTCTGGGTGGCAGGCAAGAATGTGGCCTCCATCACCACCTAATTTTTGAGGCACTATGAGACCACCAGCAAAAATGGGAGGCAGGCAGCTCCAGGAGCTACTTACCAAGCTAGGACTGAGATATTTAAAAGCAAGCTGGTCACAGAAGCCCCTGCCAGACCCTTTCCATTCAAAACCTGCTCCTTCTCCTGCCCGAGCTCTCCTCCCAGCCAGAGGAAGCCGGCCAGGAATGGAGGCGGGGGTTTAAGCTGCCCATCGCAAGCGCTGACCTTTCCTTCCCAGCACGGCACGCACGGAGACGAGCTGAGGGCTCACGTTCACACCCCCGAAAATGTCAAGCCCTGGCAGCCAGATTGGGAACCGGGAGAGCCGCTGGGAGCCCTCGCAGCACGAGGGATAGCAAAACCAGGCTGCAATTAATTAAGACCAGGATGCATGCTGTTAACCATTTACTGCCCTCCAGAAGGGAGTCGTTTCCATCCCTGCCTTCACRCTGAGCATCCTGTGGGCAGGAGGATGCTCTGTGGACCTTCGCAATGCAGGCAAGGTCACTGGTACCCCTACAACCTACCACTGCTTGCCCTTCGTCAAGCGATGCTGTTCACCACCCTCACTGCTGCAGCTGGAGGGTAGAGGTCTCGTTCCTCCCTGTGGAGCACTGGCCCTTCCTCCTCTTCGCCCCCTCATCTCACCTCCAGCCCCCCTTCACCCTGCCGATCTCTAACCCGCAGCAGAAGAGAAATGAAAGCCCCAGTCATCCCGCTCTGAGTTTCCATGGGAACAAAAGTGCTGCTGGTCCTCCCAGCCCTGCAGATGCTGATTTCAGAGCAGAGCAACCTGGCAATGCCGAGGATGGGAGAAAACCATCCCCACCCTTCCAGAGATCCAGCCTAAAAAGCTTCCCAAATTTCACCTGCTGTCAGCTGCAGGCAGGGGACATAACACTGCTCAGCAGATGTATCATCACACAGGTCCACGTCTCAGCCCAACACTGCCTATGGGCTGCGGTTCCAGCTAGAGCAGCGGGGGATCTGYTTCGGGACTGACTTTCTTTTCCCCTGCAGGGCACAGATATACCACAGCCATACGGAGAGTTTGCATCGCATGGCCAAACTCTAGGGAAATATGAAGGAAGCAGCAGCCTGGAGATCAGATGAGCAGCAAGGTGAAGCACAGGCCACTCAGAGGAAGGGCAGAAGCATTTAGCAATGAAAAGCTTGGCTCCCATGGGGAGGCACTGCTATGGGATATCAGGACTGCTATGGGATATCAGGACTGCTATGGGATATCATCAGCTGGTGAAGGGTCCGGAGAGCAAGTCTTATGAGGAGCGGCTGAGGGAACTGGGACTGTTTAGCCTGGAGAAGAGGAGGCTGAGGGGGGACCTTATCACACTCTACAACTACCTGAAAGGAGGTTGTAGCGAGGTGGGGGTTGGTCTCTTCTCCCAAGTAACTAGTGATAGGATGAGAGGAAATGGCCTCAAGTTGCACCAGGGGAGGTTTAGATTGGATATGAGGAAAAACTTCTTTACTGAAAGAGTGGTTAAGCATTGGAACAGGCTGCCCAGGGCAGTGGTGGAGTCACCATCCCTGGAAATACTTAAAAGACGTGTAGATGAGGTGCTTAGGGACATGGTTTAGTGGGCACGGTGGTGTTGGGTTGACGGTTGGACTTGATGATCTTAGAGGTCTTTTCCAACCTTAATGATTCTATGATTCTATGATGGCACTCTGCTCCCTGCTTGGCTTGTTTCCTACAAGTTTGTGATGTGCTGCAGCACAAAGCACAGGCACACACACACACACACACACACACATATATATATATCTCAGGACTGGTGTAAGCCAGGCTCTTTCCCTTACGCATCTGAGATTTTCTTGCTGCTGCACACTGGCCACCACCTGCAGGCAAAGCCTCTCCGGGGGTCACGTACCTGGAAATCCACCTGCCAGGGCTCGGGGCTGACCTGCTGCAGGTCCTGCAGGTGGGTCTTCCGAAGGGGGTTTTTCACCAGGGCGGTGCCGGGATCGCTGGCCGTGGGCACCTTCTTGCAAGGCTCATGGTCGGCGATTTGGGTGGTGCTGTACGCTCGTCTCCTGGAGGAAGCCTTCACGTCTGTTCCTGCACGGCAGGAGAGAGGATCAGCTCCGCTCCTGAGCAGGACCAGCCAGCACCATCCACCCTCGGCTCAGGGTGGGCAGCAGGGAGCCCAGCCCGAGGGGACCACGCTCAGCCCTGCCCTGTTTTAAGCGACGCAACAAAACCACGAAAGGAAATAAGAGCCTACACTCAAAACTCCTGGGGATGTCAGGAGAGCAGGTTGGGGAGGTTTTGTCTGAGCAGTTTTCAGCCAGAAAAAGTCTGACTGCATTTCCCCAAACCTCCCTGGAGAAGACAAAGGGTTTACTAATGAAATTTCATTAGCGCAGACATTCTCCTGTCAGAGCAAGAGTAAAATTTCATTTGGAAAGGCGTGATTTCTCATTGCTTTTGACAAGGTTGAGGGGATGCACAGCATAGTTCCTCTCTGAATATAAGTGAAGAACATCCCGTGAGTAACAGAGGTTTCCTTGTCGCATGGAAATGCAACCAGCTCTGGGGCACAACCAGCCACATGTTGCTGACACAAGCGCCCAGCCGAACTGTAATGGTGAGGGGTGACACCCTGGGGACAGGGCTTTGGATCCATTCCCCCCCTCTCCTGACCTCAAACTGCAACGTCAGGGCTTGCAGGGAAGCGACTGCTTTGCAGGTGCAGGGACAGTCTAGCTGGGCTCCCCATTTGCTCACTCCTCTCCTTCTCCGCACACCGGAGGGCAGCTTGGGAAGCTTGTAAATAATTATGTGGCCAAAGCTAGAGCTGCTTTGAAAATCTCCGGGGAAGCCAGTTCTCCAGGGCTTCCCTTGATTTCCCGACAGGTTTGGATAAAACATCCAAACCAAATAGACTCGCTCAAGCCTCGGGAGATCTGTCACCCCTCCTGCAAACCCCTCCGGCTCTTTGCAGAGATACAGCCAAAGAGACTTATTTGTCAGACAAGCAAATTGGCAGAGCAGCAACAGAAGCTTGATTAGAAAGACAGGGGCATCACACCCACGCTTGTACAGAGGAAAATCTGACCGGTGTCCGTGTCTGATTCTCCCCCGGGATCTCTGCCCACCACCAGCTGATCGGGGGGATGCTCAGCGGGGCAGCAGCCCTCCRAGTCTCTGGCGTGGTTCCAGCTCTCCACGCCTGCTCCCTCCTCCTGGGAGTGAAAGAAAACAGAGCTGCCCGACTCCTGGGAACGCATCATGCTGTAACGTCGCCTCTTGTCCTGGGGAAAAGCAGAGAGAGGGAATAGGTCCTACCACTGCGTCCACCACCCATCCCCCAGCCAAGAGGAGCCACTGCTTGTGCACCAGCGCCCTTATCCACTGACCTCCTATTTCTCCCCAATGTCTCACCCACCATCTCCCTTGAGGACAGAGCAAGAAAGCAAGAGACACCTCCTGACCACACACAAAGAGCCGAGACGCCTGCTTGTGCATGTGCACACCAAGACCCCCTGCTCCCGGGGCAGCCCCACCAGCCAGCGCAGCGTGGACTCACAGATCTGGGGTTGGAGATGTACGGGGAGGTGTCACAGACGATGCCGTAGCCAACCAGGCGGTCACCAGGGAAGAGGCAACTGGTGCTGACGGGGGAAACCAAGACTTCGGTGCTCTCGGGAAAGACCCACTCCACAGACACGTCACTCAGGACCGGCGCCATCGCCTTCTTCAGCGACTTGATCATCTGAGGCAGAAAGCGAAGGGGAGCGGTTATGCAGCAAGTGGACGTTGCGTGTGCCATGGTGCACGTGCCGTGTGTTGAAGAGGAAGGGGAAAATTTCCCCAAACAAATCCATCAGCTGATTTGTACCCTCTCCTGACCTTAGATGGGAGCCTGCTCCCTCTTAGACTGCTCTGATACCCATCCCAGCACCCCCAGCCCCTTGGCACGGTTATACCAAGGGCAGCAGAGCAGATATTAATAAAGCACAGGGTTGATCTCACACTGCATGTTGCCAGCTCAGAGCAAGGTGGGAGCTTGTGGCCAGAGGTATCTTGTTCTGGTGCGAGGCAGCATCCCCTGCTCCCCTCCAGCACCCAGGAAAAGCTGCTGACCTTCACTTGTCCGAGCCCCAGTCCTGCCCCAAGCCCCGACACTCATGCACTGGCTGCCAGCACTGCTATTTTTGGTACAGGTCCTTGCTGGCACAAGCCACTGCCGGCGATCAGCAATGCTCTGCCAATTACACATGTGGAGAAGACCAATATCTGTGAATATCTCATGGACAAACCTACCAGGGAGCCATCTACAAGAGCTTCCCTGCACACCGGGGGAAGTGAACACCAGATTTAGAGGCAGAACAGCTCAAATGTTCTCTATTGTTCACTGCTTTTTCACAGGCTCAGGAAGACACACCAGGCTGTGTTTTATAAGGCCATTAATTGATGCCTCAGACTGCTGAAGGCACTGAGCTGCACAGCCTGCAAAGCTCTTTATTAATAGCTCTATTAAAAACCCCTCTCCCTTCACTGTCTTTGCTTTTAATTTACATCAGAAATGCTGATGCCGTTCTGTCTTAGAGAAGTTTTTGTGTGCTCCAGGTTCCTGCAGAGGGGTGGACTGCTGAACTCCTYCTTTTGAGATCAAGAATGTAGGAGCCCGCTTTTTAGAAATATTTAGGAGCTAAAGACCCAATTCCGTCTGGGTTTAGTCATCCAGCGGATGACAGGCTAGGCACCGTGCTTTCACCAGGGGACAGAGCCATTCTGATGGCGTATTTGAGGCACATCGGCTTACTCAGTCTTCATGGGGAGAGTGGAAATGAAGAGGCTCCCCTCTTTGCTTTAAAGTTGGCTTAACAGGCAAGGCTATCGCAGCGTATTCCTCTCCCTCAAACCCTGGGTACTTCTCGCCTGAGCAACACCGGGGCTCAGCCTGACTTCAAAACTAATTGGCTGCTTTGATGCCGGTTCCTCTGCCCTCGCCGGTGTCTGAGGCAGCAGCTACCTTTGAAGCCAAAGCTGCTGTATCGTGGCCATCGCTTCTCCCCATCCCCGCGCAGAGGGTAAACGCACCCTCCCACTCCCTCTGACAGCCGGAGATGAAGATGCTCTTTCATCCCCTCCTGCTCGCCCACCTGCTGCCGAGTGGGAGTTGGAAAGGCAGCACCAGGATGGGGAATAAGACCCACTAGTGAGCCGTGGCCACCCCCTCGCTGAACCAGAGCATCGTTAGAGCCTTACACGGTGGTCCCCTGGGAGCGGGCAGCCATACCTTGGGCTGCAGCCTCTCACCCTCCGCCAGGAACTCGGCGATGCCCCTGGACACGGCAGCCAGCCCCCGAACCAGTCTCCTGCAAGCGTTTGGCCCGATGCCGAAGCTGTAGCACCTGCAAAGGGACAGGGAGCGTCAGGATCCAGGAGACAAGCCATCCTAACCCCCAGCCCCATGCAGCTCACCCACTCCCTGCAGGCAGAAGACCCCCTCTGGCTTTATCCCACTGCTATGCAGTTATCCAGCATGTCTGGAGGAAAATAAACCAGCTCCTTTTTTAGGTGGCTGGCAGGGGGGTCGGGAAGCGCCAGCCCCCTCCTCTCAGCAGACCTCGAAGCCCTTCCCCGAAGAGCAGCCTTCAGCTGCGACGCTCAGGGGCTTCCCAGCAGGACCCAGCAGGACCCCAAGCCCTTGCCTCCTCTGCAAACACAAACAAGCTGCTTTGCTGCCAGTTCAGCTCTTTTCCCTGCTGAGTGTCTGCGGTCAATAGCACTAAAGACCCAGTAATTATCTCTGCTCACAATTAAAATAAACGTTTTCTCAAGGAAAGAGGAACCAGCCAGGCRAGGCTGCTCCCCTGACTCCCAGCTCAATGAGTCAGGGTTTGGTTTTGGCTGAAGGCTGCAAACCCAGAGCCGAGCTGGAGCCTGGGCAGGGAGGGCAGGAGTGAGCAGTGCCTGGTGGGGATGGATGGATGCGGTAGGAAGCCAGGAGGGATGGGGATGGGTGGGATACGGCGTTYGGCCAGGGCAGTGGATCGCTGAGGAAGAAACCACCTTCAGCAGCAAACTGCATCTGCACGAGGGGCTTTTCTCTTAGAGGTTTTTAATCCCCAGCTGGCTGCAAATCTTAGGTCAGCCTCACACCCTCTTAAATAAGGCTCTGAYCTTCTTTTGAGACAGGGGCCACACACAGGACTCAGCGGCGCGCTGGGCATTGCCTTCCAGGGTCACCTGAGACCACKCTCTAACTCTGATTGCGTTTAGCCCACCACCACGCCTCTGTAAGAGCGAGGGATGGGTTGCCCTATAGAGCTGGGAAGCAATTACACCTCCATATGGTAAAAAAAGGACAGAGCAGCTTCCCTGATAAGCCCTGAAGTCTGAGGGATGGAAGAGGAATAAGGTTTTCTTACATTTTCCTTATGTTTCATGCCCCTTAAAGAGGCAGAGGAGAAACCAGACCAGCCTGTCATCAGGGCTGGGGAACCAGGCTGGGAGCTCGATGCACAAATTAGCTGCTTTTTATATTGCTCTCTTTCAGCATATTCAATTCTGCGCAGCCCCATCCTGGAAGCAGCTGGGGCCAGACCCAGATGTGCTTTAAAAAAATAAAAAAAACCAGCAAGGAAGATTGTTCGTGTGTCAATCTCTCCTAGCAGGAAGCATCAGACGAGAGCCTGTGAAGTTGTCAGCCCAATTATCCTGCTTTTGATTGTTTAAAAAGCATCTGAACTTCTGGGATCTGTTCCAAACCCTTTGAGGTTCTCCCATGGCTCATACCAGCAATCTCTCCTGCCTCTCTCTCTGAAGCGGGGATGTCTGTGAGACGGAGCCATGTTCAAGGAGAAGCACGTCCCCCACCATGCCAGGCTTTCGCCCCCACAGCGGCGAGCCCTGCTGCCCTCCGTACCTGGTGGAGCAGGAGTGGTTTCGCAACAGCTCCAGGACCTTCCCCGTGTTGCTGATGGCCCCGTCCGTCAGCAGAAAGAGAAGTCGGGGATGGCCCCTGTGGATGGGCTGCCGAATGACCCACTTCAAAGGCGATAAGATGTTGGTGCCACCCATATCGGCCCGGATTCTCTTGATGTTCTCGCAGGCGATGGCCAGGCTCTCCTGCCCAAAGGAGCAGCAGAATCGTCAGCCTCTGCACCAGCCCCCTCCGAGCACCAAGGAAATGTGGCTCCCCCTTCACCCACCTCGCAGTAAGTCTGACTGGCAGGAAAGAGGGTCTTGAAGGTGGATCCAAACCCAATGACGTTGAAGAGACACGCTGGCATCAGGCTTTTGAGAATGACCAGCAGGGCATCCTGGGGGGGTGGAAAGCAAGCAGACATCAGGCACACCGGGTCCCTCCCTGGCTGCCCCAGCTTCACCAGTAAAGGTTCTGCCCAGGTCCTACCTTGCCATCACACCTTACTCCCACCTGCATTTGTCTGCATGCATTTGATAACAAAACAACTGTTTCTTTCACATGCACTGCATGTGAAACCGCTGCATGTTACTCTRCTCTTTCCAAAGTCCCTTAATGATATTTGGGTCCCAAAGCAGCGAGGAAAATGGGGAGCCTTCAAAAAAAAAAAAACAAAGCAAAACAAAAAACAAAAAAGAGCCGAACAAATTTTTCTGTTTGTTTTTAACTGATTAAATTTGTGCTTGCAATACGGTACTGCAGCACGGAGCTAGTGGGTGAGAAGCAGAGTGTGAAATTGAGAAGTGCGACACGCAATGCATTTCAATGTCCAAACTTGCAGAAAATAAACAAACAGCTTAAAGTTACACAAGAGGAAAAGCCTCCCCCATCCCCAATTCTCTTGTATTCATAGCTGGCATCAATTAAAATAACTGGGAGAGACAGTTTTAAGCTATTTTCTTTACCAGAGGTGGTTATCTAACTTGCCTATTCCTGGTCTTTACATAAGGGAAGAGTGATTTAAATTCTCTCAGACATGTGATGGCCATGGACAACTCCAGGACGGAGCTTGTGTTCGCAGCAACTGGGCAAGAGCTACCCAGTTTGCTCCTGAGCTTGCAGGGGCAGCAGGAGCAATTAGCGTGGCAGGAGAGGGAGGCCAATTTAAAGCAAAGTGCTGGCAGTGTTCAGGAGCGGCTTGGTTCTTTCCGTTTATCTGCTGATAAAGGCAGACTCCTGCCAGTCTGCCTAGGGTAGCAGAAACCCTAGAGCCAGCCCCGAGAGAAGAGCTGCCAAGGTCAAACGAGCAAGAGCAGCCTCCTTGCTTTGTCCCGCGCAGCRGCAAAGACCGAGTAACCGCAGAGGGTGGGTGCTGGAGCTGCACCCAGAGGAACCCCCCGCCTGGGAAGAGCCACAGGGAGACGGGTGGCAGGTCGGACCGGCTCCCCACCCCTGTAAGACTCAGCAGCACGGCAGAGCCGGAGCACTGCGAATCAGCAAAATAATGTATAAGAACGGGGCTGCCCTTTAACAGGCTCCAGAGGACTTTAAACCAAGCTGTTATCTCAAACCTACGAGAATATATTTATACCGCTGCTTCCCAGATGGCTCCTGGGATGCTGGCTCTTCCAACTCTCAACACTGACATCCCATCTCGGAACTAATTACAAGGAAAAAAAACAGATTTCCAAATATTTTTCGCAAAGTGGGCAACCGATGCCTGCTTTCTGTTTCAGCAAGCGGAAAGATTTATTGCTTCTTGTGGTAAATATTGATCTTGATCCTATTGCACTCAATATCTATACAGCAGCTCAATAAGAAGAGATGTTTGCCTCCAAAGAAGTCAATTCCCAGTTATTAGTCTAGTTTTGCCAGCGAGCCCGCCCGGTACGAGCACCGTCACGGGCCTGGCTCTTCTCCCCAGCTGCATCGGGACGGGAAGGGAACCAGCTGCAGGAAATTTAAACCCCTGAACTTTCCACCCCAGCTACTTTGGCTGAGTGCCCTCCTGCTCGGCAGCGAACCGCATCCTCCCGGCTGCACGCAGCCAGCCCGCGCCGGACCATSCCCTCCCCGTTTGCATCTCTGCCAACACCACCGCTCTGCAGCTCAGCTTTCCCCGCTGCGCACGTCCAAGCCCCGCCACGCCGCTCACCCAGCAAGCCGAGGACGATGCAAATGTCTCCATCAAACGTAACCCACCCAAACCCACTAAGAACAGCCCCTGCCATGAGGTCCCTGATATTTGCAAGTCATAAACAAGGATGGGGGACTCAAAAGAGAGGCAGCGGTTTTCTCCCTTGAGGTATCTCCTCCGAAATCTCCGATATCTCCCCCCGAAATATTTTTCCAGAAGGGGAACAGCCTTTTTCCTGTTTTTACAGCCCTCCTGCGGATGGGAGTCCCAGTTCAGGACCTCTCAGAGAAGGGCTCTGTCCCTGCAGCGTCCCCGTCCCCATGGGACAAACCAGCCTCCACAGAAGCTGCAGAGACCGCGGTGCCCAAACCCGGCCACGCTGCGAGTCGGAAAACAAAAATCTGGCCTGGGGCAGAGATGCCTGCTGACTCCCAGGCTCCAAAACGTGCTGAGGGAAGGGGGTACCACCTCGGAGATATCCTGGCCCCTTTGGTGGATGCAGGGACAGGGGACAGCCTTACTATCCCAGGGGACCTGGTGCAGCCGTCCTCTGGACTCCCCGGCATCCCGATCCTTGCTGCCGGAGGTGGCCGTCCTCTGGCAGTTCCCATGGAAACCAGCGACAGATGGGTAAGGAGATGGGCTAGAAGATGCTCCCTGCTGCTCGCCCTGGGTGGCGAGTCCTGCAGAAGGGAGTGCAGCTGTACCCAGGGGAGCGTTTGGGTCCAAATCTGGGTGTTAAGAAAGGGTGCGAGCAGGACACCTGGGGACACACCAGCTCGCTAAATCTCTCAGACATCCAAATGCAACCGAACCCCTCAGATGAAGCCTGCCTCTGCAATTCCCTCGCTGTCCTCAACAAAGATGCACAGGGCAGCGCAGACCCATGCCCCGCTCAGGAGGATGCGATATTCGTCAAGCTATTGGGCCTTACCTGGCCCCAAAAATCGAGACAGAAACTTTCCAAAAGAGCTTTTGCCAGAGACTGCAGCTTCTCACCGAGACCTGCCAGCTGGCAGGCATCAGACACCAACCTGGCCTCCAAAGCACGTTAGGCAGGGATAACGATAATTAAATAGTTACCGGAGTGATTTCCCCTTCGACGGACAGAGTGGTCCCCAGCAGGCTCAGGGCAGGAACCTCTCCAGATCCTTCGGGCAGTGGCACAAAGCCAAGCCCAGCTCTCATGGGGCCACCTGCAGCTGGGTAGGAGTCATACCTGACAGGGGAACCTCAGACCTACCAAATATCATGACAAGGCCTTTCTACAGCCCCTTTTTTATCCAGAGGTCTCAGCACACCTCTCATAATCCTCCACCGGACTGCAGGCGTTCATTTGTGTTTGAAAAAGGGATGCATCATGTTCAAGCAAGTCYTCTGGGTGCACAGAAGCGCCCATCAGCAAAATGTCTCTTAATGCATGGTCAGCACGTCGTCCTGAAGCATCCCTTGGAGCTCCCTGGAGGTTTCCCACCTAGGCAGCAATCGCCCCAAGCCCTCCTGGAGACAGGGAGAACTGGAGAAGGGATGCAGAGGACGAGCAAGCCAACAAAGAGAGGGAAAGAAAACACCTTTGCATTTGATGCGCTGATAGGAAGAAGAGGAAGAGGAATAGAATGGGGGAGAGTCAGCTTCGCTGCAGGTACCTAACAAGCCACACGGTTGAGATGACTAAAGCTACAGCATATAATTACCCCCCATCCCCTCATAATGAACACTCATCAGCACTCAACAACCCCCACTGCTCTMTAATATTCATCCCTCATTGGCACGCAGGCACTTCCCCTCCCGCGTGGTACCTTGACGCGGTTGATGTTCACGCCGCTCATGCTTCTGCTGCGGTCTACGAGGAAGATAAACTCTCCTTGGGCTTTCTGGAGGTCTGGCTGGACGGTCCTCAAGTCAGGGCAGAAGTTGAGCATGATGACGGGGTGGTGGGGGATGTCCTTGTTCAGCCGCTTCCTGATGATTTCCATCTGCAAGAAAGAAGGAGAGAGCTCGAGAGGTTGATTTTTCTGCCCCTTTTCACTTCGAGGGGAATCGGAGCAGGGCTGCGAGTCCAAAGATGTAAGTGCGTGGCCTTTTGTGGGCAGGGATCGGCTTGTTCTGGCCTCAGTGGTGACAACACCTGAGCTCAAGCTGTGCCGCAGGTTGTTCTGTCTGTACCCCCTGCGGAGCTGCTCCATGGGTGAACGGGATTCCTGCCTCCTCCCAGCCACGGTCACGCTTTGCCCCGGAGACAAAGGCTGGCAGAAAGCCTAAATCAGGGACCCCCTGCACGCATGGATGAGAGCCTGGAGAAGAAATGAAAAGATCTGGCCCCACACAGCACCTTGCAAAACTGATTCTCCAAACATTTCATTAGATCCTTCCCGAAAACGTGGTTCATCAGCGCAGTTTAGCATCACACTGAGGCACACCGGAGGTTTTGTGCATGGTCACTCAATAATGAAGTGTGAGATACAGCCCTCAGCAAGCCGTATTCACCACTTCGATTCATTCCTGCTGCCTCTGGTTTGCTGTTTTTTCTGCCCATTTCTTTTATCATTTTTCTTTGTATGGATTGAAACGCTTTGGAAAGCTGAACCGGTCGCTCAGGACATCGTTCGATAGGAACCCGCATGATATATGTCTCTGTACTGCACATAGCTCTAATAGCTCTCTGCATTTTGCTTCATTTTATTTCAAGTATCAATCTTCATTAAAAATGTGATAAAATTAAACTGGGAAAAAACCTCCTGCGATGGGTTTATAATCTGCTGTTGTGTGTATATAAAGCAGTCCCGGGTTCATGGTCACGGCTGCAGTGAATCAGCGCATCGCTGCTTTCGAGGGAGCTCCGGGACCCCACATCAGCACAGCCCATGGCCTTTCAGCCCTGGGTCTGCAGCGCGGAAACATCCACTGCAATAAGCAGCTCGGTCCTTGGGGGCTTTGTTTGCCTCTTTTTTCCTCTTTCAAAGGCTGCTGTTTCTTGCCGGTTTCACCAGGAGTAAACCAGACCCCAAACAACCGGGCTTGTTTTCTCCAGCCGTGAGTCATATTCCTAGATCTACGTGCTAACGACCAACCTTGATTTTACGTAACTCCCTAAACTCAAGAGTCCCTGCGGATCAACACATACATGCGGGCTGCGCTTTCGGCTGCGCTGCCTGTGCTGCTTCTCTGACCCCCGTGGAGAGACGGTTCCCATTCACAGGAACGAGTACCTCGCCGTCACCCCAGCTCTCGCTCATCCTCCTGCATTTCACTCTCATGCTTTGGAGGATAAATGAATCAGTCACCGGGAACTGGAAGGGCTTTTTCCATCCCCATTTTCCTCCAGCCATATGATATTATTTTGTTTAACATCTTTCCCAGCACGGACGTTTAGCACATTTCAGACTGGAGGGATCCTTGCTGCCTCTCTGCCTGAGGACCGAATCGTGGCCCCGGACCTACCTGCAGCACTCCCTGGGATGTTCTTGGGGACCCAAGACATAAAATCCCTGCATGATCGGGGTGAGCCCATAACCTGGATTTCCCACTGACTTCAGAGTGAATTTTACAGGCAAGCCTTCAGTAAACAGCCTCGGAGCTGCTCCTATAGGTCAGCCAGAAAAGCAAGCATCTCATCTGCGCCGTCTCTTCTCCACCCGTCCCCTCCCCTCCGTTCCCCTTCACCCGTTATCCAATTACAGCCAACTAATCAGATCTTCTCGACTGAGAGTTGATTCCAGTGTGCATTCGTCCCCACCACCCTGCTAGCTGATGAGCATCCAAGGTTTTTGCATAACAAACCGAGGGATAAGAATTAATTATCATTTACCGCTGAAATTTCTGGGCTAATTCATTTAAGCCGAGAGGTGCCTAGTGTCATGCTCTGAGCAGCAGCAATTCTAGCCCATAATCTACCCCAGATATTCAGGGCATCTTCTCTGCTTCTTGCCCTTCTCCGTGCAGTTGCCTCCCCGTCCTCCTGGGGCAAAGAGGTGGGTTTCCTGCAGAGACATGGCTCTGGAATGGTCCCCCCCCCAGATAATTTGACGTGCTAAAGACACAGAAATAATTAGAGACCCATCTGAGCCGTAGCGTGGGAGTTTCATTCCGTTCCACCTGCTGCTGAACACAATTAAAGGAGACGCCTGTCGTGCGAGCAAGCGCAGTCCTGATCCCAGCATCGYGCTGCAAGAGAAAGCGAAGGGCAAAAGGAAAGAGAAGAGGGTTGATGCGTCTCCAGTGAAAGGAGAAATCACAGCAGCACAGGGAGGCACCTTCGCAGCAGGTTCGGGACACCTGCCAAGCTGGGGCCCAGGCTCAGACACGTGGAGAATGAGTTTTAGGGGAAATGAGCATCCCCGGTCGCAAACGAGAACATCTGTGCATGTAAAACAGGGAGTTGACACAGTAAGCCCGGGGCTGTCGTTAGACAAGTGCGACGTGTGCCTTAGGCGAAGATGCCCACCCTGGAAATTCAGAGGGCTCTGACCAGTCTACTACTCTTCACTGATCCCAGACACACTGATGTGGCAGCTCTGAAGTGCTAGGCTGTCACTCATTGCTTCAGAATTGCTGAAAGATGAGGCACAAATCCCAGAGCAGATATTTTTCTATTTGCTGATCAGCAGAACAAAGAGAATTTTCTCCTACCTTGTCTTCAGTTCACCTCATTATTCCAAGTAAAATCACTTACTTCTCTCTGACAGCTATCCAGAAACGGTAAACATTTACTGAGCAACTAAAAGAATATTTTATTCTATGTCATTGCAATAATTATAATACCCTTAGTGCTATAACAATGTATGTATCTAATTATGCTATGCTAGACTAGTACTAATTATACACACAATAACCATCTCGGAGCTTCTTCCACACTCAGTTTATCAGAAGCGCTGCAGAATTTTCCCCTCTTCCTCCACATCAGCCCCTCTCCGAGGGAGGATGCTGCAGAGCTTATTGGGCCAGTGTAATACCTGGTACTGCAAGCAAGCAAGCAATCATTTACTTGCACAGCTCCAGTCCCAAGGAAAGCCTCAGCTAATGCCTGCAGCTTTTGCTTCTCACCTTTTTCTCAGCACTGGGATCCTTCTTAGTGCCTTTAATGAAATCGTTCTTCCCCTTCAGGTGTCGTTCATACTCTGCAGGTGTCATATCACCTTCTTCCATTAAGACGTGAGGCATGTGGGGCTCTGTAAATGCAGAGAATCAGGTGAAGAACAGCCGTAGTTAAACTTTAGGTTTGCAAGAGATGCAGGCACCCTCAGCTGTGAAGACAGAGCAATATGTCCGAGCTTGGGCAGCATGAGCAACCTTGAGAGGGTCCGGGATTATCTCCTAGCAAGCCTAACCCCTGACAATACTTGCAAAACCAGAGCTAATCCAGCACTAGGGGGGAAGGTCCCAGGAAGGGGCAAGACCAGCAGAGAGGAAGCAGAGCCCACCTACCACTTGGATGGATCAAGATCTCCACGGGTCTGTCGAAGGTGTGTTTATTAGCCAGCGTGATCACGATGCTCTTGGCGGAGCGAGCGGAGGGGTCAGCGTCTGCTCGGATCTCGTGCGTGGGGCTCTCAACGCCTGCCCAGGGAAACCGAGGTGCAGTTAAGGACTGAGGACGTGGAAAACCAGAGAGAAGAGATAGCAAGATGGCAGAGGACAGGAACCAAGCGGACTATGCGATGCTTCTGCCGTATCAACACCCCACGTTAACACCAGCACTGTACTGGTAAATCCACCCCAGCAGAGTTAACTTGTCAAAACAGACTCCACATTGTGCGGGCAGAGAAGGAGGAAGAGTGTGGACATTGCCTTGAGGAGGTGATAAACCAGCCTGGTGCGGTAGGACGGCCCCGGCGCTCCTACCTGCCAGCAAGCACGGCCCCCGGATCTCCAGGTGGAAGCTGAACTCGTACTCRAAGGGGTTGGTGGCCTCACTCTCCAGCAGCTGAGCCAGGCAGAACCTCCTCCCTTGCTCTGGGCTCCCTGACCCGCAGTAGTGCTTGTCCCTGCCGGTGAGATGAACCCCAATCAACATATTATATCCCCCCAGGAACTGTAGATCTGCTGGAGGTAAAGCCTGCAGCAGCTCTCCAGCCTCCCACAGCAACAGCGGACTTCTGCTCTGCCAGTCCTGCATCCCCCCAGATCAGTCCCAGACAGATCCCACCCCGTGGTTTTTCTTACGTTCGGAGCTGGTGGCTGGAAAGGCTGCTGGCATTCTCCAGGCTGGGCTGGGGGACCCTGGGGACACACACAGCTGGCAGAAGGACCCTCACGGCCCCGCTGGGCAGTGTCTGCAGCTCAGATGAGATGCTGATGAAGATGGAGACGCTTTCCAGAGGAGGAATCAGGCCCAGGTTAGCCACAAAAACAATCCTCTCCAAGTCGTCATCCATCATGATCCTTCCTGCACAGAGAGAGGGCCACACCAGGGAGACGCGGTGTCACAACCGTGGCAAATGCTGCTCCCCAGGCYTCCCACGACCACCTCAGCCCTGGATCAAATGCCCAAACCAGCCCTCTTTTCTCTAAAAGAGCCCGAGCCCCAGCCCTCTGCACCGCTCCTTCAGCTGTCCAGAAGCAACAGTGCTTTCCAAAACCGATGAGACTGACACTTTTGGCAGACACTGAAAGGACACGAGCACCACAACCCAAGGCTCAGCCTTTCAAAAGGAGCCCCCTCGATGCCATGGCATATGACAGCCAGCCACCCCCTGCCACCTCCCCGTTCCTCTTCCCCTGGTTTTCTTCCCCACGTGCAGTAAAACCCCCCTGACCCCCTCACCGCTTCCGTCGCGAGCTCTTCCATCAGGGAGACTGCAGCCGTCGACATACGTGTCATCTATTTTGGCTTTGTCTTTGATCTGCACCGTCACGGCACGCCGGGACACGGCCGCCTCGAACCCGACGACGCTGGTGCACTCATCCAAGGGGTAGACAAAGAGACCTGCCAGCCAGAAGGTTTTTTTAGCAACACCAAGCACTTGCCTGGACCCACCAGCCAGGACCGCAGGGGCCAGCTCCCTCTTGGCACTTCCATGCACGCTCCTGGGATTTTTCATGCTTCAAAATTGTAGCCCTGGACAATTGAGGGTACAGTCGAGGACACAATACCCTTGACCACTCTCCCTGCAAGGAGCTAAAGGTTTAAGGCACACACAGAAACGCAGCACTGCGATATCCCTGGCTCTAAAGCTCCCGTAGCAGCTCTTGCACTGGGAGCTTCACCGCTTGAAACTTGCCTTCAAAAGCCTGGGCTTCTGGGTTGCGGTAGGTGAGCAAGGCTGTCATCCCGAAGGCATAGCCACTGACGCACGATGTCACCTCCGACGCGGAGAGGGGGAGCGGGGAGCGGGTCGTCCGGTTAATCAGCCCTGGCATCTTCCCCGGGGGTCCGTTGGTGACGTTGGGGTCACCCACAGCGAGCTGGAGAGAGGTGAAGGGCGAGAATGAATGAGGAGCCCCAAGCGCCCAAAACACTTGCGTACCCCCGCCACCTCATTTTGGCTTCTGCAGCCCTGAGGACAGAAAGGCGACTGAGCCGGGCCAGGACGAGACCTGGGCTTGACGGCTCCACTGGTGGGGATGGGGATGGAGACAAGACCCTGGTGGGAAGAGGCCAGGCAAACACTTGCCCCAAATCCCCACCGGTGCAAGGGAGGAGGTTCAGATTAAACCTGCCTGGCTGGGGACAGGCAGCCCCAGAGGTCAACCTTGCCGTGGTGGATCACGCGCCTCACCAGCTCCCGCGCCCACCTACTGCCTGAGTCTGGGCAGAACGGGTTAACATCTTTTTTTGGCTCTCCTGCTTCTCATTATCCTCTAAACTGACAAGTTTCTCCAGGATAAGACTATGACCTTGAGAGTTTTCCTTTAGCCCTGCGGGAAGGAAGAGCAGGCAGGCAGAGCCAGGCGTCCTGCCTTGCCCTCCTGTGCCCTCGCCCAGCCGGAGGCAGTCGGTCCTCCCTGCGTTTTGGGGCGGTGGCATGGCTCTGCTGCCCCACATCTCCAGATCCCTTCTGCAAAGGCTGACTCATCCCTCTGCTTTGCTCAGCGGAGACATTCAGATGCAAAGCGGCTACTTCTGCCAATTACATTTCAACTCTTTTCTCTGAGCAGGTTTTCTTCTGTTCCAGCTCATCTCCCCCAAGATGGAGGGTTTCAAAGGAGACCTTTCAGGTAGCTCTCGGGCCACATCCAGCTCCCCTGGGGCATCGGGAGAAGTTGCTAGGCAGCAGTTCTCCCTGGCTGGCTCTGCAATGCTTTATGCAATGATTTACAAGGCTCAGGAGGAGCCAGCAGCAGTGAAATACATCAGTTTCTCATTTCCTAGCAGTCCTACGTTATTAAAACCACCTTTATATGCAAATGCCATGGAAGACGCAAACAGCAGACATCAAGGCCACCAGCTTGCCGAGTGTTCAGGCAGGAGAGCGGCACTAAGGGAGGAAAAAGGGAAAGCAAGGGAGGGCAAGGGAGGGCAAGGAAAAGCAAGGGAGGGCAAGGGAGGGCAAGGGAGAGCAAGGGAGGGCAAGGGAGGGCAAGGGAGAGCAAGCAGGGCTGGCCGGGATGGGGGAGAGCAGCCAGGGCACTCGAGCAAATAAAACAGCGGAGGAGAAGATGGAGGGCCGTAATGAGGGCTGTATCTCAAGGCACACTCCTGATTCCCAGCCAACAACCTCGACCGTTTGTGATTTAATCCTCCTCTCCTTCCACCGCAAAGGCTGCTTACGCCAGGAGCTGCCCACGGGGGTTGGGGGATGCATCCAGGGGGATGCAGCCCCGCACGGTAAGGAGATGCAGGAGCTCAGCTGCTCCGGCACGGGAGTCCTCCATGAGCCCGCGGGAGGCCGTCACACACYGGGATGCTCCAAGCCATGTTAACAGGGCTTGTAAAGTCAGAAGCTGGCAAGAGTTCACCTGCTACAGGGAGAGATAATGAAGGTCGTCTCGCTGCTGACATGTGGCAGAGGCCATCAAGATATTGGGAAGTGATTAAATGCCAGGTGGGGGAAGAGGGAGGGGGCATTATTTTGCCTTAGGGAAGAAAGCAAGCAAGAAATAACAAGGGGAAGATGCTCTCTACCAGCTAGGCGCAATGGGAATTCATTATGGGGTTGCCAGAGAGGTGAATTCAGGCTCCAGGAGCGTGACTTCAGCCTGGCAGCTCTCTTGGCTATGGTGACTTACGGCAGAGCCACGGTTGAGATCCAAGCCCCTCACCTCTCCTGCACAGAGGCTTAGGACATGCCTCCCATGGGAGCTGCTCTGCCAGCGGKGATTTCTGCATCACCCAGGCCAGCACAAGCATTAAGGGACCCTTGGTGGGACGCAGAGCCCTGTGCCATGTCCTGTATAAAGCACGCCAGGAGAGTTGCACCTCTCCTGCAGCTCCAGCACGGCTCAGAGGAGCCCTGCACCAGCCCTGCCTGCTACGCCAGCTACAAAAACTGCCCCACAAGGACAGGGAAGGCTTGGAGGGCTCTTCCCGGCTGCTTCCCCCGTGAAGGCCCTTGGGACAGGGCTGGGAGGCAGCGGGCTGCTGCCAGCACAGCCCAGGGGCTGCTCCACACAGATCGTGTCACCAACGCCATCAAGTGACTGCAGCGTGGAAAGGGGAGAGCAGGGAGGCTGGCGTGGGGGAGAGCAGTGGGAGAGCTAGCTTCTCTCTCCTGTGCCCCCCAGGAGCTCACTGCCAAGCCCCCCGCCGGCTGCTCCCCGTCCTGCCTTTGCTGCTCCGGGACCTCCACTTGGTCTCCATCCAGGTCGTGGGGCTGGACCCTCAGGATGGGAGCTGGCAGGACCCCACGTCCCAAAAATTACCACCAGCATCGCTGCTGCACAGGGCATCCCTGCATCCACCCCGTCCTCAGCGTGTCCGCTCACTGCCACCAAACGTGCCCTGCCTCCTGCGCGCAGCAGGCGTGGGGCCATCCCACGGACCTGGCCAGATGCCTCCTGATCCCATGCTGCGTTTGGCATCCTGGGAGGAGAAAGGGAAACCGTTGGCGAATATCTGCAGCCAACTTGCTGCATCACCRAAAATACCCCACACTCATAATCCCATCGGCCGGGGAGCAGCTCAGGGCTGGGGACAGAAATCATCCCTTGGCCAGTCACGCTCAGGACCTGGCACACCAGGATGCTACCATGTTTTTCTTTTTTTAATGTGCTTTGTAAACGCTCTTTCCTTGACATTCTGCTCCTCTTCATGGCCATGGAGGAGGGAGCGACACTGGTAATGTGCTCGCCCCGCTCCAGGTTATACCCCTGGACAATTTCTGTACATGATTTACGGGGAAGGCACTGATGCTGCACCGACGTCTGCGGACGGTCCCCGTGACGTGCAGAGTGCGCAGGGCTCTGCTTCGGAGCGCAGACGGCACTGCGACGCGCAGGCTCGCCCAGAGCTTGCACCAGCCACTCCACCTGGCTGCAGGCGCCTGCCCCAACACACGGGTGAGGCTTGGGGCTGGATTTTAAGGGACTGGGTTGGAAAGGGTGTTTCTGTGCCTGAAAAGGGGGTGCAATGYCCGGAGAGCTGCTCAGAGCTGCCTGAGTGCCCATCTGCATCTCTAAGCACTGATGTGCCCTCAAAAAATCTGGCTTTTGAGCATGTGTAGTAAAGACAGAGGCAGAACAATGCTCTTCTAAGGTGTATTTTCATGCATTGAATAGAAGAACAGAGCAAACCGTGTCTGCTGTAGACATGAGCACGCAGCCTGGCCTCTGCGCAGCTCCCAAAAACAGGTTGGGGCCCCAGCAGTGCCCCCACCACAGGGTCCCTGGCACCCACAGCTGACAACAGGCCAGTAAGACCCAAACTGGCCCTTGGCAGCTGGGATAAAACTGCATGCTGCCTGCGGCACATCCCCACCTGGCCCTGGTGTCGGAAAGGCAGATGTCCAGAGGCAGCCCAGCTGCTTTTGCCCCCCCAAGACATGAACGCAGCCAYGTGAAGCCCAGCCGTGGTACCACACGTTGCGCCGAAGGCATTTTTGGGCTGCTGAATTGCTGCACCACCCTGCTGTAACCTCTTGTCAGCCCCAAATGGGTTCCCTTGGAAATCTCACCTCCAGGTCCAAGCCAGACCTGGGTCATATCCACACTGCTCAGAGGATGACTGTTTTTCTGCAGCTGGGTAAAATGTTCCTTCCACTTCATCTGTATCAATCAACACTGACATCCAGTGGCTTGTCAGGATGATTACAGCCGGTGTGCCTTGTGATCGAGATGTACAGATGTACAGCCCTGGACGGACCGCCCCGGCTGGCGGTGGGGTGCCTGTTGCACCACAACCCTTCGTTAGCATCTCTGGAGGCTGCTGGGTCACCACCATGGGGAAGCAAACTCCCATCTGTTTGCAAAACCAAGACAGGAGAAGCCCTGCGCTTCGCAAACTTTCAGGGCTCTCAAGCAGAGCCACGCTTCAGTATTTCGCCCAGCTTCGCAGGGGCAGCACGGCTCGGGGAGCAGCCGTGACCACGCTGCCGGGGGACCCAGGACTTCGCCTACCTGACCCACATCAGCTGCATGGACCTGCATCAGACATGCAGGACCCCTCCAGCTGCTCTCCCCTAAAGCACGAGGCTCAAACCTCGCCAGGGGACTGGGATCAACCCCCTGAAACATTTCTAGGAAGCAGTAGGAGCAAACAGTGTCCTAAACAGCGCACGCAGCGCTCTCCTGTCCGAGCCCCTGCACGGGGCAGGGAGGGGAGGCTTTGCTGGTTGACAGCAGCACCTCCTGGAAGAGACGCGGATCCACCATGGCAGACCTGTGGGAACCTCTCACAAAAAGCTCCCGTAGCTGTTCTCCTGTCTCCAGCCTCCCCTCGCCCCAAAACACAAGCGCGGGGTATCCCGCCTGCTGGGAAAACCAGCAAAACAGTCGCTGCGTTTCACCCCAGAGCCGCTGCAGGTCCGCTGCGGGGTCACAACGTGGTACCCCGCTGCCAAAGTGGTGACAAAGATTTCTGGCCAGAGGCATGCATCCCTTTGGAAGCCGGACAGTGCAGCCCCAAGGGGCACCCCGAGGCCTTGGATATGGAGACTGGGGGGATGTGGGGGGAGCACGCTGCTCCTGCCAGCACCCTGCCGAGAGAGGGACCCAGCGAATGCAACCGGGCTCCCCCTTCCCGGGGTGATGCAGCGCCAGGTTGAGATGTGATTGACAGCCCCAGCAGAGCCAGATTTCGGGGGCCTGGCAGGTCTCTCGGGCTGTCGATGTTGCCCCAGAGCTGGGTCTCAAGGACCGTGATTCATGTCCCAAGCCCCGTTTCCAGAGCCGTCAATCACGTCCCTGTGCAGACAGCATTTCTGATACAGGGTTTAGTTAACCCCTGCCTTGCTGGGCTCGCAGCTGCGACAGTGCGTAGAAGATCTCTGGGCTGAGCCAGAGAGGGAGGTTTTAGCCCAGACACCCTTCAGCTGGGCTGAAACTGCCAGGCGGCCAGCCCTGTGCATGGGATGCATCCGGAGCCAAGGAGACATGCCGGGCCCCAGGAGCAGCACAGCCCTTCTCCATCCACCCCTGTCCTGCCCCAGTCAAGCGTGGTGAATGCAAGCCAGGTCCTTGGTGCTTTGACCCTTATCGGGGGGACCAGAGCCCCCCTCACCCTGCCAAGGTCAGCCCTCCCTTCCCCCAAACCAGTGTGTCCACAGCTGGGATATCCCACCTGGCTGCCCAGGAGAGCAAAAGCCCGTCCCCCCCAGCATCGTCCCCCCCATCCAGCCTCCTTTGCTTTCCCTGCAGGGAGATGAAGACAGTCACTATTAATGTCTGTAAGATTTTGGGGAGGGGGGGGGGATGCTCAGGGGCTCACCATCCAGCTGGGAAAAGGCAAGGCAGGGAAGCAGCAGCTTGCAAAGTGTGGGCTTGAGCCTGCAGAAATATTATGACAGGGATCTCTTCACAGAGCGGCTTTGTGCTGAGATTGTGCACAGCCTTGGAGAGTAACAGCCCGCACACACACACACACACACCCCCCTGCAGAGCACACGCAGCCCAGCCTGCTAAAAAGGTGCAGGAGCAACTGGAGAGTAGCCACTGCTTTTCTTACCTTTCCTGGAAGAAGAGAGAGGAGGAGGAAGAGGAGGAAGGGGATGGGGGGGTTGGAGCAACTTCACCCACTCCTGCCAGCCCCTGCAACTGCCCGCAGCGGGGCAGGAAGGGCAGAAGAAATCCCGAAGGCGGCAGGCACGGCTTCAGACTGCTTTTGTCTCTGAAAGACACGGAGAGACGGAGATAAGGAGGGAGAGAAAAAGGGAGGGAGAGAGGAAGAGAGAGCAAGCGTCAGGGCTTGGGGTGGGGGGAGCGCCGCACAACAGCCACCTCAGCAACCTGTGGCATTYGCCCCCCTCCGGACCCTCCCCGGGGCCCTCTCCATCGGGCAGCGATGCTGGGGCTGCCAGCGCTGCAGGGTGGTCCATGGGGGTCTGGGATGGGGAAGGGGGCTTACCTAACCGGCTGCAGCAACATGTGCCCCTGTGGCGAAGCTCTGCCTGGGAGCCGGGGAGGGTTTCTCGCTTCCCGGAGCAAGCACCCAGCTTCCCACTGGCAGCCAGCTGATGAGCGCACACTTTCCTGAGCTGTTTGGGTGACCATCATTAAGTGGAGCCATTTGTTTTGTCAGTCAGGTAACCATGACAATCACCCTGTACACACACGCTGGCTTCTCCGCGCCTCCTCCCCTCGCTCCCCTCCTGCTCCCAGGGGCTGCAGGGGAGGGGGGCGAAGCCCACCCAGGCAGAGGAGATGCCCTTGAGATGGGCAAGTTGGCAGAGAAAGGGGGATGCAAGCTGGCATCCGAACTTGTCTTACCAATCACCGCAACTTGCCTCCCCAGGGTGAGATTTTCCGCAGCAGCTGCTGGGAGGGGAAGAACCCCCCTTTCTCCCATCGCCTTTCACTTCTGTCCTCCCCTTGGTCTTTTAAAAAAAGGAAAGTATCCTAAAGCCCCCCAAAATCGGGTCTTCTGCAGCCCTAGGCCAGATCTCCCCTCTTCCCCCCTTGCTGTTGTCTTCTCTGCTCATCCACCCTTTCCTCCCCAGGCACATCCCAAAGCCCCTCACCAAGCAGCCCCCCAGCCGTGGGGCATACAGGGGACCCTCCCCTCGGGCAAAGGGGAGCGATGCTGTAACAGAGGGATGTGCTTGTGCAGGATAGAGTCCCTGCCCCAAGCAGCTTACACTTAAATGCAGGAAAAACGACTTGCTGGTGAAAGGGGAAACTGAGGCAGCAGGAAGGGCGCCCGCTTGGCCACTGTCCCAAAGCAGAGCTGGACACCGAGCCTGGGTCAGAGCACGCAGATGGGTAAAGCTCCTCCTTGCTGCTACCTAAATTCAGTGATAATGGTGCTGCTGCTGACAGGTAGCTCGATAGCATTGAAAATATCACCACCTCCCTCGAGAGGAAGAGCTCTCCGACGCAGCAGTGATCTGCAGGAGGACAGAGGTTTTTCCCCCCCGCCTCATCCTACACAGAGACGCAAATCCGCCTGCAAATCTGTCTGGTTTGMGTGTCCCACTGCAGACCCATCCCTGGCAGTAAATCCACTGCCGCCAGCAGACCGAGCCCCTAAACTCACCCACCGGGCTCTGTGCTAAAACATCTCTTCCCTATAACCCCCACGTCTCCCTTTCCATCTGCATTCAGATGAACCCGGAGCATTTTCTTTCTCCCCCTCGTCTCTAAGCATACATCCGCATCATAGGAGGACYGGGGTGACCAGATGTATAGTGTCCCTAATGAACCATCTTGTCTTCACCGAGAAGGACGTGCTTATGGGGAAATGGCAAGAAACTCTGCAAGCRAACGCCTAGTCAAGAGCTTTTTCCCTAAGCCCAACTTCCAGAAGCTGACTTAAGCCCTGAAGCTTGAGAATTTATGGTTCTTGCTAGACAAATAAGTCAGCCACCAAGAAGCCCACATCCCATCTTTCCAGCGCCTGTTAAAATGTTTGCTTACTATGGCTTTTGGCTCCTACGAAGAAAATAACATATGTCAAGAGAAATCCTGGGATTCATACCAACGAATCTGGTAGCTGCGACATATTTATTTATAAAACAGAGCAGGATCTGACATGGAGGCTGAGGCAGATGTGAGACCTTGGGAGAACAGAAACAGAGTTGTTTCAGGGGGAACTAATATTTAGTGCTGACGGTGAGGCTGCATCGCTAAGGGCATCAATGTGATGTTCAAAAGTGCTGCCACGTGCCAAAGCAGCTCACAGGGGCCTTTGACCGGTGTTTGTTCCTCCTCATCTTCTCCAGGCTGGCCATGCCTAGGAAACCCCACCATCRATAAGGGCCACAGGGAGCGGCAGCTGAGAAATCAGATGGGCTGCAGCAGGGGTGTAAATGAGACAAAATTTGGGGGAGGACAAGCTAAAAATAGAATTTGAGCTCACCAGAAGTCCCATTTTACCCAGGGTCAGATAATAGCCAGTGGTAGGCAGCACCTCTAAACATCAAGGCACTGCAGAGGAGTATTTCCAGTCCTGTTTCATGCCTGGGACCAGCCAGTTGTGGGACCAGTTCAAGGGCATCCAGTGGCCAAGCACAGGGCAGGCTTTCCCAGCTTCTGGCCCGCTCGTTATTCAGCTCACTCATGCTTCAACGTTACATGAGTGTGCAAGCGCAGCGCTCTCATGTTTGCACACTCTGAACACAGCCTGCGTCAATGGGCTGGGAGGTTTGGGCATGATAAAAAAAAAAAAAAAAAAAAAAAGAAAAAAAAGAACAGAAAAAAGCCCAACCCTAAACCAAATCTCCTGCTAGATGGAGAGCAATGAGCACTTCTCATTATCTCCATGCGCTGCTCTGTATGTAAATGCAGTTTTCTTCATCCTGGAATGCTCTGGGGAAAAAAAAAAAAAAATCACCCTGTTGGTAGATGGTGATGATAAAAAGTGATAACGCAGGGCTAAGCAGGGACTGCCTCCTCCTCTGAGCAGGTATGCGCATGGACAAGGACCCTCTGACCTGTTTGGTGGGTAAGGACCACAGTTAATTCCAACGAAATTCCACAGCACAACATCTGCCCTCCCGAGATCTCTAGTTCTAGCACAGCCAAAGTCCGCTGATGAGGGGAATTAAGCATTTATTTAATATTAAATTAATCTGATTATTTATTTCATGTTTAAAAGAATAAATATTTAATTATTTGACAGCAGAGTCCCTAGCAAAATCAAGGACCCTGTAYGGGTGGCTGAGCACACACGCTAGGAACCCGCCCCTGCCCCGGCGGCTGATGGAGAGAAGTCTTTCTTCATGTACACAACACAGAAACACCCGCGACCACCAGCACGATCGTGCCTCACTGACAGTCCCCAGAGCCTTGAAAATCCCAAGAAATTATTGCAGCTAAGGTAGAGGATTAGAAAGGAGGGCTTGGAAAGATCTGCTCCAGCTAACTCTGCCTAACCACGGGCAGTTCTCCTCGTTTCCTATGCCTCGATTTTCCCATCTCTAAAATGGAGCTAATCCCAATTACATCTCTTTACTGGAGGTGTGTGTCTCTGCAAGAAAACATTACACTGGGAAGCACGAGCATCTCTCTCTCTGCAGCTAAATTGCCCATCAGCCTCTGGGACTCCTGTCTTTCCCATGTTCCTTTTTATTTTTACCCTAATTAATTAATTAATGTCTCAGACTTGCTTTCAGCTGCCTGCTCTGTTCCCATTGAAAATCTCCTCGCGTTCAGCTCCTGTGTTCAGCATCCTCCTGGGCGCTGCGATGAGTTGCCATGGAAAAAAGCCATGATGTCACCTCTACAAATAAAACTGCCAGACCCCAAAGTTCACGTGTGTGGCTGGGGGGGGGGATCCCAATGTACAGAGGGACACGGGGCTCTCACCTCTGAAGAGGAATTAGATGGATGGGGGGAAAGCATCAGACAACAATACTCGATAATCATGGGTTTTAGTTGGAAGGAAAAAAAAAAAATCACAGAGAGGCATTTGAAGAGCAATAGTGAAGGGCCCGGTCCTGCCTGGGCTAATGCACCAATATCAGTAAAATTGCATGAGGTGTGGACAAGAYTTCTTGTGCACAGAAAGAAATAACAGCTTAGATGGAAAGTTTCAGGCTGTGGGAGCAAATGAATTGGCTCTGTGTCTTCATTAAAAGGGAGGGTGAATATCGAGACAAGGAAGTAACCATCGTCTTGGGAACTTCTGGCTGATGCCTACAGGCTTGGCCATTTTACTAGTCCTGCCGCATATAATAAAAACACAAATTAAGACCCTCCTTGAGGGCTGCTCCTTCCACACAAGGTTCAAGGAAGCACAAACACTGCGCAGGGAACAGCAGCCCAGCAAGGAAATCCCGCAGGCTCTTCCCACACTTCTGTCCTTTCTACTTTCCCTTTTTCTCGCCTTTATTCCAGGAGCTTTAAAGAACAGGTTTGATATCGGGTCTAAGCCAGCTCCTGCCCTACAGCGAGAGACGGGACACAAACGACTTTTCCATGTTCCTGCCACTTCTACACCTCTGTGACTCATTCTACAACCTTGTTTTTCACCTACAACTCTATTTCAGAGAGAGAAAGAGCTGCGGTTCCCTCGCAAATGTCACAGCCTCCGCGTGATTTCCCCCCAGCCTCAGCTCCCAAAGGGACTCTGTTACACGGGAAACCCGAGCCCCACTCCCACACCATACAGGGGCCAGGCCCCACACCAGGCAGCGCAGCGGGGCCTGACCCCAGCCCCACACCACGCAGGGGGCCTGGACCCACACCAGGCAGCGCAGCGGGGCCTCCCCAGCCCCACACCACGCAGGGGGCCTGGACCCCAGCCCCACACCTCGCAGGGGGCCAGGCCCCACACCACGCAATGCACCGGGGCCTGACCCCAGCCCCACACCACGCAGGGGGCCTGGACCCCAGCCCTACACCTCGCAGGGGGCCAGGCCCCACACCACGCAATGCACCGGGGCCTGACCCCAGCCCCACACCACGCAGGGGGCCAGGCCCCACACCAGGCAGCGCAGCGGGGCCTGACCCCAGCCCCACACCACGCAGGGGGCCTGGCCCCGCAGCAGGACAGCACCCAGCCCCGCAGCAGGCAGGGTCTAAGGCCCCACACCAAGGCCGGGCCCAGACCCCCAGCGCCCCACAGCTCAGCCCGGGGCGGGACAGCGACCCCACATCCATTTCTGTCCCCCCTTCATTATCACCCCCCGGGTAGCGGGGGGCGGGCCGGAACGCACCGCTCCCGGAACGCCGCCACCGCGGCCGCGGTTGCCGCCGGGCCCGGGGAGGGGTGGGGCGCGGTGACTGCGGGCGGCGCAGGCGCCCTTCCCGCGCCCGGCGCCATTGCGGCTGCTCACGGCGAGCCCGGCGCCAGCGCCCCCCGGCCCGGACATGGCCACCGACTCCTGGGCCCTGGCCGTGGACGAGCAGGAGGCAGCGGCCGAGTCGGTGAGTGGGAAGCAGGGGGGGGGGACCGGCCGGCCCCTGGCAGCGGCCCGGCCCTGAGGCGCGGGGCCGCCGGGGCTGCGCTGCCGCCGCCGCCGCCGCCTCCTCCTCACAGAAAACAGCGAGCGCCGGAACCCCCGTTTCTCCCCATTTTCTTTTCTGGCGCATCGAAGGGACAGGGAGGTCCCTGTCCTTCCCCTTCGCGGCGGGGCCCTGCTGGTAGCACCGCCTCGGCGTGTCCCTGGGCCCGGGGTCTTCCTTTAGGAGAAAAAAAAAAAACCTTTCTTTTTTTTTTTAATTTCTTTTTTTTTTTCCCTCTTCATTTTTTGAGTATCAAAAGGGCAGAGAGGCCCCTGTCCTCCTCCCTCACCCTACATCCAGACACAGCCCTGTCAGCAGCACCGCTTCGGAGGGGGTCACCGAGCCTGCGGTCTTCCTCCAAAGAATCCCTTTTTCTCTCATTTTTGTGTGACAAGATCTAAATTTGTTTGAGGAGGTGTTTTTTTTTTATTTTTCTGAGTCGCTCAAGCGCTGCATTTTAGCATGGAGAGCATTAACTCAGCCCCTGGACGTGTGGGAAGACCCTCAGGGCTCCTCTCCCGGTCGCATTTCTGGTGGTAAAACAAACCCTTGGCGAGAGGGACTCGTCCCGGGGCAGCCGGTGTCAGCCAGGACTGTGCTTGGCTCGAGTTTCCGTCTTGGAATGTAAATTTTCTCCCATTTGCCGTCAGCAGAGCTATTAGGGAGTGGAGATGCAGGAACAGAAAACAAACCCCTTCTCCATGTCGTCATTACAGCTTAGAAAAAGTTGTATTTGTCTTAAAACCCTTGAAATCAAGTTCATCTCGCAAACTGCATTTCATTTGCCTTTGAGCACGGGTTTTTGCTGGGGCCTATGCAATAGTTTTAGCTGGCGGTAAATCTGGAAGCCTTGATGAAAGCTCAGGTTTTCCTGGCCAGTAGTAAGATGTAGGTACAGTAGCCTTTGAATGACTCTGATTTTGTGTTTTTCCTCACCTGTAGTTGAGCAGTTTACACCTGAAGGAGGAAAAAACCAAACCAGATGCCAACGGTGAGTTACAGCCGCTCAAATGGTCTTAGAAAGGGCGTAATGTTTTTCCGTCGGGTTTGGAGCGCTGCTGCCAAGTAAATTCCCGATTAGTCAAGAAATTCCAGAAAAGGGAAACATAAAGCTAAGATTAAACAGCAGCGTAGACTAAATATCTGGCTTACGCGCTTGTTCGGCTAGGCTAGCTTTTTTAAATCATGTTTTGCTGTATGCAAGGAGCTGTGCAGGCAAAATATGTTGGTATGGTTGATAAACTTCAATTTGGCCGTACAGAGCAAGCCATAACTTGGGTATCTTCTGCGGACCGATAGAGCAGGGCTCTCGTCAGGAAAATGGGTTGTTTTGTAGCTTTTCCCAGAATATTCAAAACCTAAAACTCTGCGGGTGTGGGCTGCCTGACCTCACATCTGCCCCAAAACCATTTGTTTTAATTTAGGTGCTGTTGTCAAGGCAGATGACAACGTAGAGAAGACGGAGGATGAGGAGAAGGGTAAGTGCCTTCTTGAAAAAAGCTTTGGCAAGGCATGTTGAAAAGAAACTCATTTTGTATATACTTAAAGTAAGTCTGCCTTATGTCTCAGGATGGATGATCTTGTATCCTGCCCCAAGGACTTAATTGTAAGACATGTCCTTCCTCCATAATACTTTTAAAGCCATTGGGTCCTGTAATAACTTGGGAGACTCCTGGATTAGAGTGGAGAGAAATAAGGGGATAGCAGTATCCTCAAAGGCAGGACTGGATACAGAGCAGTTGGATGACCTGGAGCTGGAATTGCTGTAGCAACCAACATGTTGCGTTTATGAAATGGCTGTTAAGAGGTGGGTAACGGCTCTAAATCCTTCAGAAGGTGGCTTAAGAGAAACTTGCTTTAGAAAACAGATATATTAGCAAAAGCCCAAAGTGCAGCAGTTTAACTTTCCGTTTTGATCTCACTTATTCTCAGCGCTTGCTGCATTTCAGCCCTGGAATCTTTCAAAGTACCGTTTGTTCTCAAACTTCCCTTAAAAAGAGAAAAAAAAACCCTAAAAGGTGTCTGCCCACGTCAGATAATAGTGAGGCTTTAAGAGGCTTTTAGCCCTGTCCCGCCTTCCAGTTAGATGCTAAGCTATAATATCTTAAATAAGCAGAGTTCTGTATCTGTTAAGGTCCCCCTTAAAACAGCACTGGCTTTGGTTTGTCTTCCTGGATATTAAATGTGAATCTCTGGGATACCTTGATAGATGTCTCACTCAGGAAGTTTGGGCTCTTTTATGACATTGCTCTGTAATAGAGAATTTCAGTGTTTGGGTGTATCTTGTCCTTTTTAACTGGCTCAGTAATGCAGCGTTGCAGTGGGAGCGACACCTGAAACAGGCTGTGATTTTTTT
>JAYKAV010001842.1:670416-787879 GCA_035582835.1 Phoebastria nigripes
CTTTTTCAACAGAGGACAGAGCTGCGCAGTCCTTGTTGAACAAGCTAATCCGCAGTAACTTGGTTGACACAACAAATCAAGTGGAGGTGCTGCAGAGGGATCCCACATCGCCTCTCTACTCCGTGAAGTCTTTTGAGGAGCTGCGACTGTAAGTGCCTGGCAGTTCAAAGCTGCTAGAAGGGTGAAGCTGGGAAGAGCCAGAGACTTCTCTGCGTTGAGCTGTTAAAACCTGGGAACAGAAATATTAAACAGGCTCCCTTATGACTGTATTTTTCAGCATATTGTTTGGCCCACTCAGTTGTACGAAGCCTTGTTCTTGAACTCAGGGAGAGCAGCGTTGACTGACTTTTGGTGAGACTGCAAGAGCAGATGTGAGTTTGGAGCCGATCAGATAGTTGGAGCTTCCCCTCATGTCCTGATAGATTCCCTGGCTGCGTAGGAGATAACGCTTAAAAGTGCATGGGTTTCTGTTTCAAGTTACTGCGAATTTGTCATTAATAAATTAGCATATCATTTATCGCATTATTTAAATGCAAGGAGAATTACTTTATCTTGGTGCCTTGTGAAGGCTTCCATCTGAAACAAGCTCATTTTCATTCCTGGTCTGTGTAGAGCTAGCATGGCTTTCTACAATCAGCTCTAGCAACACTATTCTGAATTTTAATGTATGGTTTTTGGTCTTCAAATGCCCAGTGGAGCTCGCGTGTGGTGAGCTGGATGGGGTGAACAGAGGAGGGAGGGCTGTCCTTCCACGGCCCCTGTCACCAGGGTTATGTGAATTGCAAAGTGAGACCTTTCTGTGTTGGAGGCATCGTTATTTTGCCGCCAGTTCTCCAGCGAATGCAGGGAGGCTCGGAGCAGGTGTTCCAGCAACACGGCAGTGTTTTGGAAAACATGAGATTTGTTTTATTGGCAGGAGTAATGAACACAACCATCTTCTGTTCCTGTTCTCTGGCGGTTATTGTGAAGGTCCAGCAGCAGCAGTGAATAGTACAAAGGGAAAAGCTTATCTTTTCTCTGCCAGCGATATTGGATTTATGTACTGGAGGGACTACTAGCATTAGTATTTTCTGACCCTTCCTATTGAATACCTTTACCGGTGGAACTTTCGTGCGACAATAGCCGTATTTAAGGCATGATAGATTTATATCTTTTTTTAATGTGCTAAAGAGGCTGTCCTGTTGGGATTGTTGTTGGTTATATTGATGATCTCGGTTTTGTTGCTCTTTTGCAAGCTCCACGGGGAAATTGGAGCCAATGAGACTTCTCACCGTGAAATGTCAGGATGTCGTTTCACTTTGTTAATGTCAGTGGTTGAATGTCTACAAAAAAAGCTGAGGTCCTGTAGTGCCTGTTAGACTAATTCCCATCTTGCAATAGCCAAACAATCTGAGTGAGTTAATGATGGGGGCAGCCAGACTAATTGAGTCTTCATTTTGTTATGACTTGGTGTATCCTTGGCAACTGTTGCAGAGTTGGGCTTTGTACGTCCTTGCTTCTGAGCAGCACAAGGTTACGTTTTCAAAGAGCTTTTGTTCCAGCCATCGTCTGAAAGTAATATAGGATTTTTAAAAAGCATGTTGTGCTGAATAGGAAGTTCTTAACAGCGGGAAATGGCGGGCAGGAAACCTGTAACCTGCTTTGAAAGGAAAGCCCTTACTTCTGAGTACCGCTAACAGCACTCCAGTAAGCACTTGGAGGTCATCGGCTAAGAGTTTGCTAGCACCATAACCTGAATTTTAGGTTGTTCTTGGATCTCCTTGTCTACACAAGTGTCTGCTGAGACTAGAAAGCTCCCTTGAGAATAAGCAA
Source organism: Phoebastria nigripes (assembly GCA_035582835.1). NCBI lineage: Eukaryota > Metazoa > Chordata > Aves > Procellariiformes > Diomedeidae > Phoebastria > Phoebastria nigripes. The sequence goes on from JAYKAV010001842.1 coordinate 672,229, forward strand.
TTGATGAGCATTTGACGACTAGCAGTGTCACCACACACTTAGGTTTGAGTGCTGGGTTATAACCGTGGATCACTAGGTGTAGTCACGGTGAAGTAAGTTTGTCAGTCATTTACCAGTTTTGTGCACTAAGCCAGTATCACTCTGGTGTTAAGATGTCGGTTTGTAGTACAGAATCCATCACGACTTACTGAAGTCCTTGCAATGATTTCATGACATTACACTTCATTCTGTTCCTCATGTACTGAGGTTGCTTTGTTCCGTATTTGAGTCTTCAAGGAGTGATAATTTTGGCGCCGAGATCAGGCATTGCTGAGGAAAAGGGATCGGCCTAAAGGACAGGATTAATGCTTTCTGCTCTGGGATTCCCAGGATTGTCTGAAAAGCTGCTTTAGAACAAGAAGCCCAGCGCTAGCCTGAGAGCTGTGACAGAAGGTTTTCCATGTAGCTGTCAAAGGCAGGCATGCAGGCTGACTTATTAAATCGAGGGTTTTTTGCAAAGCTTCCTTTCCAGACTTTCTGCTGTTGCTTGTTGTAGCTTCCAGGGACTGATCATAGTCACTTCACCGGTGCGATTATAGCGGGTACACAGAAAGGGGCAGCTCTAGGTCCGGTTGCAAGGTTTTTTCTCACCTTTTTCTACACAAATGAAAACCAAATGTACTTTAATAGGTCACGGTATAAAAACTCCTCTGTTTTCAGGAAACCACAGCTCCTGCAAGGAGTCTATGCCATGGGCTTCAACAGACCATCTAAGATACAAGAGAATGCCCTGCCCATGATGCTTGCTGAACCGTATGTACACATACTTTCTACTCCCTTCCAGTATAGGAAGGATTTGAAAGATTTAGTGTACTATTACTGAACTTTGGATGGGAGGATGGTGATGGGGAAGCTGTCCGGGCTGTGGTGAAAGGGTTCCCATGCCACGGTGTTGCTGTGGTGATGAACTATCTGACAGCAGCCCTGGATTTCTCCTTTTCCTAGGGCTGGTACCGAACACACAGTGCTGCGGTGTTCGGCCGAGGTCAGTCCGATTTTCCTAGTCAGTGTAGGGGAGAAATAATAAGGCTGCTATGGAACAGAGCTCCAGAAATCCTGGGTGGGTGGGAGTAGTTGAGATGCTGCGTTGCCTGTGTGGCTGGTTTTCCTCTCCGCACCCCTGAGCTGAAATGTATGAAGTGTTAAGACACTAGGGGGAGATGTGCAAAATGGAAAAGTACTGACAGATAATTGCAGTTTTCCTTCCAAATCTTCATAATCAAGAGGCCGCTTGTGCTGAAAGAGAGCATTGGTAGAGGGCAGAAACTAACTTCTGCCCTATGGAGCTTAGCTGGTCAACCTAGGCACCAGTCCAGAGCAGTGGTAAATCTAAAAGGTATTAAAATGCCACTTGCTGTGTTTTCTTTATTGTTCAACCCCATGAATACATTGTCCAGGTGGTTCATCTGGTTGAGCTCATGTCTGCTGTATGTCCTGCAGCCCACAGAACTTGATCGCACAATCTCAGTCCGGTACTGGCAAGACGGCTGCCTTTGTCCTGGCCATGCTCAGTCGTGTTGAACCTGGGAACAAGTATCCACAGGTAAAGCTTCTGGGATGTGACTGTTTCGGGGGGTTTTGTGGTGCTGCAGTGCCACCTAGTGAAGAGGCTGGGCTTCTGTTGAGACCTTTGAGAGTAAATTTATAGCTTGATGAACCCATCTCTGTGATGCCGTTTATGTAAACAGCAGGGGCTGGTGATTTGGGGATCTATCAAAATGCCTTTAATGCCAAAGACGTGGATTTTGCTCACAACTTGTTCCTTTCAGTCTCTCCCTTGCATCACTCAGGATGCTCTTTCTCTGTGAGGAGTTAAACTGGGGGGGATATTCTGGGAGAAATTAAATCAGAGAAATATTGCAGGCTGAAGGGGGTTAAATAAGTGGAATTTGGGATGGAAGAGAAGATATCTGTGACAGCAGAGCAGAAAATGCCCAGAAAAGGGGCATGTTTTTTAACCCAATTTCCTTATGAGAGTGTGGAGTGTCTTACCAAGGCTAGAGTTCTTTCCTTAAAAAAATGCTGTTCTTATCTCTTAGTCTAACTGTAGGTGTTAGGTTCCTTGTCACTATTGTCCATATATGTCCCCCAGCAGAGTATCTGCACTCTCAATTCTGAGGAGCATAACTGAATACAGAAAGCCAGTAGTTAGGTGATGGTATCACATCAACTCATTCCCCTAGTTTCAGGATGCAGAACTGATGGGCTTTCAGAAACTGTTCAGCTGCTTGCATGTTCGTCTTCAGGAAAACTTCAATAAGGATTTTTAAAAGCAAGTGTGATAGTGTTGCCCAGGATGGTGGTCATCTCAAATGCGTTATCCTTCTGTCCCTYCAGTGTTTGTGCCTTTCCCCAACATACGAGCTGGCACTTCAAACAGGAAAAGTGATTGAACAGATGGGAAAGTTTTATCCGGAGCTGAAACTTGCGTATGCTGTCCGAGGCAATAAACGTGAGTAAGGTGAAATGCTACCAACAGACTGTAAATGAGAAAATGATGTTCCTCGGGTGCAACACAGTAAACGAACAATAGAGCAGTCAGACAGTGAAATAGGCTAGTTCAGAGAGGGGCAGAGCGTTTCACTGTCCGCACAGCCATCTTATGAAAGCCTTCCTTTCTGTCTTGGCAGTGGAGAGAGGTCAGAAGATCTCTGAGCAGATTGTAATCGGCACACCCGGCACTGTGCTGGACTGGTGTTCTAAACTGAAATTCATAGATCCCAAGAAAATCAAAGTGTTTGTCTTGGATGAGGCTGACGTGATGATAGCAACCCAGGGCCATCAGGACCAGAGCATCCGCATTCAGAGGTAAGGACTCGGTGTACATTGCCCGAGGTGATTTTTGTTTCTTTCGATTATAGCTATTTTGTAACGTAGGGACAGCAGGGCTAGCTTCTTGACTGGTGTCTTCACCGATAAAGCAACAAGATTAAAATGATATATTTAGCTCTAATCCAGATGGTTAATAGAGGCAGAATGTCAGGGGATGACAAGCAGTTTCATTTTCTTACAGAATAAAAAGCCTGTCCCTGGAGCAGGGTTTATTCATTTTTAAGAATGCAAGTCTGGATGCCACTGGTCCATGAGGGAACGATCAGGTGTTGGTAAGATTAGCATTAGTCTTTCCAGCCACTGAAAGAACTGGTTCTGAGGTTATTGTTCTGCTTTACCTGTAGCACTGATCCTATCAGGATATCAGGGGGGTGACAGTGTTGCATGGGAACCCTGCCCATTTTGCTGTCTTTTGCAGAATGCTCCCCAGGGACTGCCAGATGCTTCTGTTTTCAGCCACTTTTGAGGATTCTGTGTGGAAGTTTGCTCAAAAAGTTGTTCCTGACCCAAACATTATCAAACTGAAGCGAGAGGAGGAGACACTGGACACTATTAAGCAGTATTACGTTCTGTGCAATAACAGAGATGAGAAGTTCCAGGCTCTCTGTAATATCTATGGCGCCATCACCATTGCCCAGGCCATGATCTTCTGCCATGTGAGTCCTTTCGGGGAACGTTATTCCCAACGACCCCGTTAGTGTCTGCTATTGCTAAAAACCTGGCCAGGCATGCTTTTCAGAACAAAACTGAGAACACGAATTGCCCTTTTCTTTGGCTTTTCTGGCTCTTTGAGTGAAATCTTGAGAGCCATGATAGCACTAGCTGGTTTGTTTCTCTGGGTTTGTCCATCCAGGTCATTTTTATTCTTGGAAGTCCTCTGAAGCAAAGATCACAGTAATGCACAGTTTTCCAAAACAAAGTATTACTCAGAACTACTGAAAAAACCCAAAACCCTGAGGTTGGAAAATGGATAAAAATAGGGCAGAATGAGGGATGGGGAAGTCTTGTAGTTCTGCAGCCAATACATAGCTTTTCCTGGGACTCCATTTCCCTCAGGTAATTGGTGATATACCTCTGGGGTCTCCCTGTGAATCACACTGAGACTTCTTTTTTTCTGGAAGCCACCATAACTCATGGAAAAAAACCAGTGCTGACAGCACCAGAACAGCCACATAAAGCTAGCTCAGACAAGATAAAACCTGTATTTGGAGTCTGCTTCAGCAGTCTGCTTTTATGCTGTCTCGAGATGTAACAATACCGGACATAATCAGAGCTCAGAAAACCATCATAATTGGAAACTGTTTAAGTCAAGACTGTGTAGAGCCTCAGTTAGAGCTGAATGTAGTTGTGAAATCCAACCCTGCCATTTTCCAAGCTGAGTAGTTTTGTTTTCTTGACAATGCTCCTGAGTTTTTAGCATACATATGTGATCCCTCATAGAGTGAAAGCTGAGGAGCAGAGCACAAAGAAAACATGTACTTTTCTTAAACAAGGGTTCCTGTGGTGGCAGATGCACATTTTCCTATTTCTGATGTGGGAGCTGGGAGCACAGTTTGTAATGGGGAGGGGGGTGGGCACAGCACTTAGGAGCTGTTTCCTTTTGAGATATAAAAACTGAGCAGCCGTGGAGCTTCCAGTTGACCCCAGAGAGGTTTGTTCCCACTTTACAGCGTTAAAACTTCCCCCCAAAGACGGGCCTCACTTTGTGTTTCAGACTCGGAAGACGGCCGGCTGGCTGGCGGCAGAGCTCTCGAAGGAAGGCCATCAGGTGGCATTGCTCAGTGGGGAAATGATGGTGGAACAGAGAGCCGCAGTGATAGAGCGTTTCCGAGAGGGCAAAGAAAAGGTGCTGGTGACCACAAACGTCTGTGCCAGAGGTAGGGCATGGCAGAGCTGGGCCGGGGAGGGGCAGAAGCAGCAGTTCCTAAGATAACATACTGCTGGCCGGCTTGCAGAAAGAATTCCTATCCTTAGGTGTTGGCAGTCTGGAGAGATTAGGGTCCTTAAAGTAATTCCTGGGCTTTTTGGGCTGCTGACCATGTCTGTGCAAATAAAGATGCCTGTGGGCAAACACAGGATTCCTTGTAGGCTTCCCACAGCTTGAGATTAAAAAGTCCACCCCGTCAGAATTTTATGCTACTGGCGCCAAGCCTGGCTTGTACTGCTGACCCTCAGTGTTTAAAATAAAYGTGTTCCAAAATACAGATATCTGAAAAGTACTGAACTCCAGTAGGAATTTGTGTTGCAATTTGACATCTTAGAACAGTTAGGACAACATAGTACTTGGAAAAAACAAGAGGCCTTTACATCTTCGGAGAGGAGGGAGGAGTTTCCACAATCTGTAAGTGCTGGATGAAGCTGAGCAGCTCCAACTTTTTCTGTTAGCCATTTCAGTGGGATTCTCTGGTGCAACAGCTAGATGGTTTTTATTTCAAAGTGCCCTGTAAGGATATTGTGGAAAAGATCCGCTTCAGAGTTTGAGACTGCCTTTTAACTCCTCACTCGATGTGGAGGCAGCCACRTGGCTGCTCTCTGAAAGCTGTTGGAAATTCTGCTGTTGGTAACCTGGATGACCAGGTCACCGGGTTGGTAACCAAACTTGCAGGCAGGGGAGGCTGTTCCTGCTATAAAATGGTTTCAATGTAGTTGTGTAATCTGATGCTTTCTTTTTATCAGGGATCGATGTAGAGCAGGTCTCTGTTGTTATCAATTTTGACCTTCCTGTGGATAAGGATGGAAATCCAGATAATGAGACTTACCTGCACCGGATTGGACGTACAGGTCGCTTTGGCAAGCGAGGACTGGCTATTAACATGGTGGACAGCAAGCACAGCATGAACATTCTCAACAGAATCCAGGAACATTTCAGTACGTACTCTCAGACTTTCTCTAAAATTAGATGTTATTTCTGCAGAATTTAGACTAGCTGTATACTGAGCAGATCTCATGGATATTTGTTGAGCCTTAAACTGACYGCAGAAGAGCACGTCAGCTGCGTTTTGTGTAGTGTCACTTAGGATTGTGAACTGCTACATATGATAGGAGCAGAAATGAGTCAAGTTGTCTGTTTGCTGGCTACCTGGGTAGTCCTTAAAATGGATGTTCCAGAGATGGGTAACATTCGAGTACCCGGATGGGCCTTTCATAAAAGAAAAAAGTTTTATGCTGTAGTTTTAGAACCTGACTGAACATTTCATGGATAAACCTGAACTCCTCAAGACCAGCTAAAGAAAGCAGCTTTCCCTTCTCTGCTCTGTGTTACGAAATCTGACTTATTTCTCATCTTTCCCAGACAAAAAGATAAACAAATTGGATACTGACGACTTGGATGAAATTGAGAAGATAACTAACTGAAGTACAGCTGCTGGAACTGGTGTGTACCCTGCTGTGGAAGCTCTCCCACTACAATTGGATCAGCGTTCAGATTGGCACGCCTCTCAGCTAGTCCTGAAAAGGAATCAAGATATGAGTACACAAAAATTACCTCATTTTAAAAATTGCAGTTGGACTTCAAATTGTGCAACTATGGGGAGGAAGAGGAAATGTTTACAGAAGCTTTTAACATTTGTTAGTTTAGCCTTAAAACGGGAAGATCTTTTGAATTCTAAGAAATACACTTGCCAAAAAATGGGCAATATGTAATTATCTAAAACAAATTTAAAAAAAAAAAGCTTTACGGCCTTTAATTGGAATAAAGTTCAGCATTAACTTGATCAGTTAAAATTCAACAGCCAAATATATAATGGACATAAGTATAGAAAAAAAGAAAAAAAACACAAAAAAACCCAAACAAGGCAGCTGGTTTTTGGCTAAAAACTCAACTTGTACAAAATAGGATGTCATTCTCTTTGGCGCTCCCCTGAGCTTTTTAAAACTCATTTCTGGCTTCCTGATGGATTTGCCCTGCTTTTCCTTACATAAATTGTCCTAAGGATGTCTCCGGTAGCTCACACTCGCAAATACAGGTGCCGTGTTGCTTTTGCTGGGCAGTATTTTCTTTTAATTTGTCCTTGATTTGTTAGAACGGCCTCTATACGTAAAGCAGTGCGGTGGTGACAGTGCTTAAGTACGTACTCTAGAAGTTCATCTGAAGCGTTTAACCTCGCCAAGGTGTAGGGGGTGGGGTGGGGAGGGAGGGGCAGTATGAAGGGAACTGTACTAAATAATTTTCTGAATAAATTCACCTCCATAGAATGCTCTTGGAGTGGGGGTCGGTCACCTTTAGGCAGGCGGTGCCAGTTCTAAGATGCTGCTGTGAAGCTCCGCGTGAATAACGTACAGAACTGCTGGGCTTTACCGATCAGTGATAGGAATAAAAGAAAAAAAAAAAAATCATGATAGCTTGTATTGACCAAAAAAAAATACCTTTAGAACACCAAATTTACCTGTTGCAGTATGTTTCAGTACCAGAGTTTTGAGTTAAATTGCTCAGCCAAGTTGCAGACGGGAAGCGCTCCACTTTCATTGTGCTTGTAGTGCAAAACAGGTCATCAGTCCCTCGCCCCAGGGTGATCCTTGCCGGAGAAGGAATGATTTGCAACTTCTGTGCTCGGGGTTTTAGTTCAGTTCGGACCATTCTCGTGCGCACAGCTGAAAGCCTGTGGGTTGCTCCCCCAGCCCGGTTTCCAGGAGAAGGAGGCTCCTGAACTAGAACTTAGGGTGCACAGCTCTTTTTGGGGAAAATGGGACATGCGTGAGCAGCCATCGGCCTGCTACTCGGTGCAGGAATCACTTCAAAACAAATGTATAAATTGTAAATTTAACTAGGAATTTTCTTTGCAATTTTGGCCATCATATTCTGTTCAAAGACAGGAACATGGATCCTTTTACCAAGTAAAAAAGGCTCATTTAAAATGTACCTAAAATTTTAGGAAATTGTGCACCCTTTTATCAATTTGTATAAAGGCTTTAGTGAAAAAAAACCAACTGTTAAAATTAAACTTTTTGTATTCTGGGGTGTATCTATTTTTATTCTGTTGGAAACCTATTTAAAGTGGCAGGTGAGTGAGTGCTTGCGTGTCGAGTGGAAGACTTGTTTCAATCACCTACTTTAATAGTACAGCTGAATGACCTCATGACAGCAGAGTATTGGGTTGAATTGTCATGAAAGCTGCTGCTGGTCCTGTGTGCTGTTTCTAATGTACTTTTAATTGGAATAAAGAACACATACTGAACGATGCCTCCGCTAATTTCTTGCTTGAGTACTTTGTTGTTGTTTAAAAGCCTTCGGTAAGGATGTTCCCAGCCAGGAATCCTGATGAGTTTTCTATTTATGACCTTCTCAAAGCGTCCTGTGACAGACTGAACTTCACCTGATTTAATGCTGAAATTCTTAAAAGCTTCCCACAAGGAAGCTTGTTAAAATGATACCACACAATAAATGAGGTCAGATAAATACTGTTCTTCCCCCCTAGGGCTTCTTGTGCCAGACTTGGCAGAGTTGCTGCTAAGACCTCCCCTGCATCCCCAGAAGACTTTTGAAGGGAAGAGAAGGAGAACTGGGGGAGAAAAGAGGTGTTTGTTTTCCCTGCGCTGTGCTTGCCTAGATCAAGACTTGATGTGGTTTTTAGAAAAGGAAATAATTAAAATGCACATCTTTGGAGCTGCTGGAGCATGGGTGAGTTTGTTAGAGGACCAAACTCACTCAGCTCTATCTTAGATGGAGATACTCGGGAGGAATATCTTCCAGCGTGAGAAGTGCTGTCCACTGTGATCCAAGTTGCTCTTATTCTTCTGGTCTCGGTTAAAGCATCAGCCCCTGTACGCTCTCAAAGCTGCATGGTGGTCCCCGTGTCTCTGGTTGTCAGCAGCGGGCAGTCACTGATCCGAAGGGCTTCCTTCTTTGCTGCGATCTTGTATTTAACAGAGGATGAAGATACAAACTCCAGGAAGGCATGTGCAAGATGGTGTGGACGGCAGCTGACCATCCAAAGTCTGATTTGGACAGTCCCTGAGGTATTTGCCATCAAATTAATGGCATTTCTCGTTTAAGAGGAGATGCAATGGCTAAGCCTCCAGTTCACATAAATCATTTTAAGTTCAAGTTTCAGCCTAAAAGGTTTTATTGATTGTACTACCACACAGTATGAAAACACTCTGAAACGTAGAAGTAACATCGTACACACAAAATCAGAGGAAGGGAATTAACCACTTAATGCTGAATGAAACACAGAAAATGGTTCCTGTTCCTGAACCCTTAAGTGAAATACTTTGCTCCCTGCTGAGGTTTGATTAAAAGCACCCAYGTGTTTCGGTATCCTGCTCTCCCTGAAGACACCGGGATTGCTACTGTGCAATTACCATCACCCGCAGCAGTAGGTAACACCATCTTTATAAAGCCCCCAGACCCTGAACACTTGCTTTAGAATGAGATGCTACGCTCCTGGTCAACACCGGCATCAGTTTTCTACTGCTGCTGCTGTTCCGTGTTGGTCTGGCAGTTACACTGAGGTTAAAAAAAAGTTGGGTTTACCTCAAAATATTAAAACTAGCTCATCTGTGTGGCAAGTGGTCCATTTTTTTAGTACATTGAATTATTGCCTTTGAACCATAAGAACTTCCATTAGAAACCTAGAAGATTATTTTTTTTTTTAGCACAAGCACATTGTATTTATCGAAAACCTGCCAAGTTACCCTACCAGCCTTTTTTAATGATGGTTTAGTAAAATATAGTCTACTGCCTGAGCCAATTCCTCAGTCAAATCCAATTAATATATTTTTATTTAAAAATTCTCAAAGCAGCACTTGCTTTCTTTTCATTTCAGTGTAAAGGTGTTAAATGGAAGTATTTTGTAACATCCCATCTTAACTCTCCATCTATTCTTACCTACRGATCACACGAGTAGAATGAGAGAAGGAAAACTAAGTAGAAAATCCTGCTGCTCACCAATACAGCCAAAATAATAGCTATTTGCTCTTAAAAAGACGATGTAGTCACACTCTTAAAAGCTGCACTGAGGTTATCTGKAAAGAGCTGGGTCCTCACAGATGCATTACCATCGGTCTTGCAATTTAWGACTTCACAATAATCCATTAACGTGTTATTACCGTTACTTCCAGATGGTTTTTGGGTTTGATCTCCTTTTCAGTCACTCTTGAGAAGAGGATGTTTAGGATGATGATAACCTACTGAAGATGGTCCTCCAGAGTAAAACAGTTCTGTTTCTACCTTCCCAAATAGGTGCCTCTGCAGCCAGATCTACTCTGGGAAGTGGTACCTTCCTGAAATACGGAAAAGGACAAGGGGAGAGGTCTGGGAAACTTCAGCCTTCAAAGAAGAACATCGGCAATTTCAAAAAATCAAAAGGGCCAAAGGTTGGTGGTGCTCAGGAAGCAATTTGTGATGGCACACGTGAAAAAAGATGCTGTTTATGTAGCAGGTATATACACTTGAAATACTATTTCAACACATATACACAAGTCTGCTTCAAGGGGAATTTTTGGAAGATGGCAAGATGAAGGCGGCGGCCCAGGAAATACCAGAATTTCAGTTTTTTGGAAGAAGTAATGCAACTCACTCAGCAGAACAACCCAGAGCAGCGTGGCGGCGTCTCTGCGCGCCTAAAGATCTGCGTCGTGCTGCTCTTTCTGTCGGATGCACAGCACGGACTTGTGGAGAACCCCACATTCGTGCAGGGACCTCGTAAGGTCCGAGAAACTCCTTCGGGGCACCTCCATCGTTTCAATGCTGCAGCATTTGTATTTGGCCAACGTTTTCTGTTCTGCCACGGCAAGGACCGTCTGAAGACTGTCAGTGGGCTTGAAATGATGTTCAAATCTCTGACCAGAGGGGGATCGAATAGCGAGCAGCAAGTGCGATTCTTCTTTCAGCGGCTCTTCCAAACTTAAAGTCGACGTCGAAGGACTCTCTTGCCTCATTTTCCTTCCCGGCTTCTCAGGAGGACATCGCACGTGTGAGCTCTCTTCATCAGGGACATCGCTTTCTGACAATACGCTGGCAGATCCTTGTTCTCCAGAAAGAGTTTTGATTTTCGGAGCGTCCTCCCGCCCCTCACTCACTTTCAGCTGGTCGGTCTGCTCAGCCACCGCTTCCACAGCGCCGCTCCCGATGCCTTTCCGGCCGATGGAGGGGAGCACCCTGTACTTGTTCAGGGATGAGGATGTCCTCAAAGGCACTTGCTGCAGGAGCTCTGGGATTTCCTCAGGAGACACCTGGCCAGATGGGAATGCCGGTTTTGTGAACGATGCTTTCCGGCTGTTCACTAATTCGTGAGGAGCTGCTGGTGGCGGGGAAGATGGCACTCGGCAAGGACAGGCTTCCACGCTCTGACAGTAATTGAAGCGCGGCCTCGTGCGTCCCTTGGCAGATTTTGGCCTGGTGACGTGCATGTTGACGGCGTTTGTCCACGAGAAAGCAGCTGCTGTGCTTGAAGGGAAGTAGCGGTGAGATGGTGCTAAGTTTAGAAGAGCCGCTGTGGCCATTGCTTCTCAAGGCACCTGTGGAGGGGGTAGCAGARGGAAAAGTTACAAGAATAGGCCAGAAAGCTTCTAGAGAGCTTATTCTCCCTACAGCTCCCACTTTTGTGCTGCACATCAGCTAATAATAGCAACAATCTGGTGTATCACTGTGTAGGCAGGCAGCAATCCTACAGTTCAGTAACGGCTGAGTCAGAGACGGTGGGATATGTGTATTTATAGGTGCTGGCTTTGTCAGGAATTGTTTAAAGTTGACCCAGAGCATCGGGAAGTTGTGCCCTTCCCAACTTAAAGAAAGTTTTTGATGGAAAGAACAGAAACATTTTTTTCTGAAGCTAGAAACTCAGTGCAAATGGGAGATGAGTGAACTCCAAAGCACAGATCTGGCTTTTTGCTATTCCTGCAGTGAAAGATCAAGTTCCCGTCGTGGACTTTTGGGTAAGTCTGACTGCACTTCACTTTTTAAAAATCTCTGAAGACCTTTGAGATTGAATATGTCTGATTCAATACAGAGAAACCCATTCTGACTTCTCCTGTGACCAAAAGCTGCTTAACAGAGATTGATATTAACCTCCATTAAAGACGAAACCATGTTCTGATGTGTGTTCCCCAACTTAAGCTGCGCTCAGACCACTCRTGCTTTACCAGGACAAAGCCCAAAAGCCCAGACAATCGGGCCACAACCTCACAACAACATTTTGGAGAAGGTGACAGGGTTGTGCACCTCCTCTTCCTTTTCTGTGGTTCGTGTAGCCGGATTTATCAAAGGGGAAAAAAAAATGTCAACTTTGATTGCTTGGCATTCTCCAGTAATGATAAAGTCGGACTCCCCTGCTGCTCATCACCCCAAAACAAACAAACACAGAGGAGGGAACAGCCACCGTGGTTGTTCCACAACCTCTTGCCAGCGATATGTTATTTGATGCTTGGTTTCTCCTCCACCGCCGTGAAATGGAAACGCTCAGCAAACCAACGCCAAGCAAAGCCAAGGCAGAGTCCCAGCACAGAGGCGTGCCCTGACCAGCTCCAGTAGGAAGCTGCTTGGAGATAGAGAGATCTGTCCCTCTGTAAGCCTCGAGCAGAGCTACGGACAGGGACATGCTGCCCAAGTGACTCACCGGAGTTTCCTAGGAGCCTGTGGGAGGGAGGGGGCTGTGTGCCTTTCATTTACTGCCTCTAACAAATAAACTCCAAGGCAACAACCTGTAGTTCGGCATCCTCTGAAGAGGAACTTCTGAGCGCATTGGAGCACTTACCAGATATCACCAGGTACGCTGCCAGTTCAAAGACTAAAAACCCTAAAACAACCAACCTGCCAGAAGCCATGGCGGGACCCTCCTGAGCGAGGGTCTGTACCACTTCAGCACAGTATATGTTAGAGGTTTATCATGAGGAGCTGTTTTAAATACAGCGTGTTTTACGTTCGGGTGCCTGGGTGAGGGATTGGGATGGGGAACTGCAGCCGGGGAGGGCTATGCCCACAGGTGCCCCAAAACACTGCGACCCCAGGGCCTGGGAGGGCAGGCAGCCCCAAATCCCTGGCCCTACAGCACAGCCCCAGCCCCACCGCACGGCCCCGCTCCCCAGCAGAGCCCTCAGTGCCACAGTCTGGCCCCAGCCCCACAGCTGAGCCTACTCCTGGCCTCACAGCCAGGCCCCGACCCTATAACCCAACTCCACAGCCCCACAGCCAGGCCCCGGCCCCTCAGCCGCCCCTGGGCCCCTCAGCCGCCCCTGGGCCCCACAGCCCGGCCCCGGCCCCGGCCCCGGCCCCGCCGCCCCTCACCTCCCGCCTCGGGCCGCCCGCGCCCGCCGGCAAACACAGCCGCGTTGCCACGGCGACCGCCCCACTTCCGGTCTCGCGACAGGCCCCGCCCCACAACCACAGAGACGAACTGGCCGGAGCGCCGCCGGTCGCGGTCCTCCAGCCGCCATGTCGCGGCCCGAGGGCTGACAGGTACGGGGCTGGGCCGGGTCCCCGCGCCCTCCCTCCGTACCGCGGGGCTCCCGGAGCGCTGTGAGGCCGGGGCGGCGGTGGGCTGCCCGGCCTGGCTGCCCCGGCACGGCAGCGGCCTGTGGGATGGGCCCGGGGATGGCCGTGATGCCCCGGTGTGGGTCTTGAGTCTGAGGGTTGTAGCCAGGCCCAGGGACGGCCATGATGTCCCAGTGTGGGCCCGGGGGCCGTACCCGCGCCCGGGGGCGTCCGCGGCAGGCTGGTGCAGACGGAAGGGACACACCTGGGCCTGGGGGTGGCTGCCGCGTCCCCGTGCGGGCTCTGCGTGGGGRCGGGATGTGGCGTCGGGCCTCGATGGTGGCGCGGGGGCAGCCCCACCACCTCGCGTGGGGCCGGAGGCTCTGTCCCGAGGGGCACAAGGAGGCGGGGGGTGAGCAAGGGTGGTGGCAGCGGGGTCTTGTCCCACGCAGCTGCTCCAAACCCTGTAGGTGAGTGTGATGCCGAGGTTGTCCCCGTTGTCCCTGTCCCTCCCGCTGGAGCTCGTTTCCCCCATCCTGCCCAGAGCAAAACCGTGCCGTTGTCACCCTGCTTGAATACCGAAAGCCTCTTCTTTTAAATCCTGAAAGTGTAAAAATACAGTGTTACACCCTCTCCTGAGCGAAGGCAGCGGAAGGGGAACAAYGGGATTAGGTTTTAACCCCCTCATGACGTGAGTTTCATGACGGTGTGATTGAACAGCTTCACCTGAGTGATCGCTGAATAAAACCAGACAAATAAACACCAAACTCTTCAGTTTCAATGAGAACACCTTTAAAAAATTACACTTTGGGCACAAGATCATCCGGGGACCTAAAACAACTCCTCTGGGAGACTTTTAAGCTTGCGTTGTGCTGGGAAGCCGCAGCCTGCAAGCTTGGCATCCCGGTGTGTGCTGACAGGGAGGGGGAGTCCTGATCGCCCGGGCTATAAACGATCCCTGAGTCGGTTTTCATTGTGGGAACACACCACATAACGCTGACATTTCCATCTCTTCCCGTTAATCCCTTTTTAAACCCACTTCTAGTTAACCAGATGCTTCTCCCACTAACAGATGCCCACCGAAGGCAGCAAGAAACAAGCAATAAATAACTTAAGATAACTTATCCACTGTCAAATTGGGGATCTCCACCCTGCGGGTGGGGCAAGATCAAGGCGTACCCGTGCACTAAAAAGGTCAGAAAATAGTTGCATATCAGCTCATCCCATCCACAGGATGTTCAGCAATACTGCACCGAAGACACGTGCTTTGCAGATCAAAGTACCGGGCGTATTTACATTTCAATAAGGCCCTGAACAAACAGATGTGCGGGTTGATACCCCTCTTTGCTTGCTCCATAGGAAGGCTGAAAAGTTTCACATTTCCAATGGGATAATAACTTCCACGCTGGTTTTTAAGCCCTCAGGTTTGTGGCTCGACTGAAGAGAGGGTTTAGCTTTGCGTGCTCGCTCTCCTGAGATCCTCCGCAGAGAGGGAGGGCTTAAAATGAGGGAATTTGGTTCAAGCCCGCTGTGGATCCCCAATCTGCATGATCCCAGCCCTCTGGTCTCCGTTTAGGCCCCCGGACGGTGCCTTTCATGCAGGTTTAGCCAAACTACAGCAAAAACGCAGGAGATAGGGGCCATCTTTCCCCATCAAGGCCAACACAGCAGCAAACCCGCTCCGAAGGGCAAGGACCAAGGCACGCAAGCACAAGTGGTGCACGTAATGAACACCACCGTGGGGAAAATCATCTATAATGGAAGTTTTTTGTGGATGAGGTGGGAAAGGGATGCTTAATCATCCCTAAAAGTCAGATAGGGAAAGCAGGGGGTTTGGGTGTCGGCGTGATGCCCATCGGTTTGCATTGTGGCATTTCGAGATGGTTTCTTGCGCAGACGGCAAGTGGGTAAGCCACTCAGCACACCTGAGTGGGGAGGCAGGTGAGCTGTTGCTCCCCATCCTTTCCTTATTGGGCTTGGATGGCTTTTTATTCCATTTGACAGCAGGAAATAAAAGGTTAGAGTGAAGAAAAGCCCTGGGACAGACATCTCTGCCAGCCTGGGAGGACAGCAGAGATGTCCTCCGGGAGGTGACGTCCCTTCCAGCGAGCAGCTTTGGCGGCTCTCAAGAAATTCAACAAGGGGTTTTCTTCTTGAATACAGAACCCTGAGCCATTCTCTTACAATCCGACCCCCCCCCCCCCCCCCCGAATTCCCTTCCCTAGAAGTGTGGTTAATTACGGAGGGTGGAGCCCCACGTACATGCCCGATACGGTCCATTTGTGTGTGTGTTTGCTCTCGGCCCTTCGCAGGGCAGATAGCAGCTTTTGTTTCTTATCTCCTTCAGTTTTCTGCCTCCCTTGTGTCTTTGTATCATGTCTCAGTTATGGTGATTAAATAAACCGTATTCGAAAAGCATTCCAAGTCGGGTTTCCATGGCGTTTCCAGCCTTTGCTGCTGATGATTTAATTTCACAGACCCCTTGCCCACGTACTCCCGGGGTCTCCCGTGCCCTGAGGGCAGGACAGGAAAACTACAGACCCACGAAATGAGACAGCAGCGTTCGCCGTCCTCCCTTTGCCTCCCCTTGCCATTCGGCGTGGCCAGATTTGGATGCAGACATAGATTTGAGGGGGCAATTGCAAGGGAAAGACCCAAGAGAAACCATCTCTGAGGTTCCAGGGCATGAGTTGGCAAAACCAAGCACCCACCTGAGACAACACCAAGGCCAACGTGCCGCCTCTGCAGCTGGAACAAGGATGCAACGACCTCTGCGGTGCCCCCTCGGCACCTCCTGGGCATAAATCGCTTTTGTCCTGTCTCTCCAGCCACCAAATCCCATGACTTTTAAAACCATGGCCGAGACCTCGACTGGCCTCATCCAGAAGCCGCATCAGACCRAGATGGAGACAGCTTTGTGTGCAGCCGACGAGCAGAAGTGAGATGACGGAGGGAGTGTCGCCGCCGGCCGCGCTGGCGGCACACCACTGCGGGGAAACTCGTGTTTCTTGTAAAGGGGAAGGATGGGAACCTTCTCCTTCACCGAGGGGCCACTCGTCGAGACCTGCTCTGCGATGAATAGCGCCGTCAGCACAGATAGAGGAGGGGGATGGACCTCGCCATCTATATAAAGCGAACCCGCTACGCCGGCAGTCTCGGAGCTGCGAAGTCCAGGCAGGGTAAGGAGAGGGGGGATTTTATTGTCCTCTTATTTCATCAGACAGCTTGGGGGGCGGCGGTGGGAGGCTGCAGACGGTGAGCTTCTCCATCAGCCCCGGGCAGGACAACCACTGTGTCCCTGTACACATCCCTGCCAAGCGCCGCATCCCAAAACCGGAGTCAAAAGGCGCCATTAGGCGTCACCTGTGTGCACTCGGGCACGGTGATACCTTCACAATGCTGTATATCCACGGTGACACTAATGTCACCGTGCAGTGCTGCCAGGGTGCACCCGACCGGCTCCGTGCCCTTGGCACGGGCATGGGGGCAGCATCTGTCCTGCCCCTGGGGTGCTGCTCATCGCCCACCCTTGCTGTTTCCTCCTCCAGGGCCAGCCCGAGGATGAAGAATCTCCTCTTTGCTGTGCTCTTGGCTTGCGGTAAGTGCCCCAGTTTCACCGGGCCAGGCTAGGATCTCGTCTGCATGGCAAAAAAGACGTACAAACCCAGAGTCTTTGTGCACGATTCAGGTTTTTGTTTAAATTTTGCAGTTTCTCTCTACTGCTTCATGTAGCACTGCTGTAGTCCTGGAGGTCTTTGTGACGGTGAGGTTTTGGGATGCTGAGATCCATAGTTATTTTAAGAGGCCCTGGAGCCTGTTGTCACCTGCTTTCCTGCCTGTGCAAAGCCCACGGCTGATCCTGGCAATGTGGCATCGCCGGTTGCAGGACGCAAGCGTGGCACAGCCTGTACAGAGAGCAATAATATCTTCTGTCAGACTGAATCAGGTAGCTGCAGAAACCAGACATAATCCTGAGGGGTTTTTTGGGGGGCTTCTCATGGTTCAGATGCCTGAAAGCACGTATTTCCAGCAATGCCAGACTTATTTAATTCCTCTGCGTGGTGCGAGGCACGGGGAATGATGCCTGCCTCCTTGCTCCG
Source organism: Phoebastria nigripes (assembly GCA_035582835.1). Classification (NCBI taxonomy): domain Eukaryota; kingdom Metazoa; phylum Chordata; class Aves; order Procellariiformes; family Diomedeidae; genus Phoebastria; species Phoebastria nigripes. The sequence continues at coordinate 689,608 of JAYKAV010001842.1, forward strand.
CACCAGCACGAGCCCGTCCCTCTGTCCCTCCGCAGGGCTGCTGCTGGCTCGCGGCAGCGTTTTGGAGCTGGAGCGGATGATCAAGTCGGCCACGGGGAAAAGCGCCCTGCTCTCCTACAGCTGGTACGGGTGTTTCTGCGGCATTGGGGGCAGAGGGACCCCGGTGGACTCCACYGACCGGTGAGTACCTGGAAAAGCATCATCACTCGCTGCCCTGGTGCAGGGTGCGCGGGGGTCCCTAAAAAACCTCCTGCTGGCACTGGTGTGTTCTGAGAGGGGGTTTTGCGCCATTCCCCAGCCTTGTCTTGCTGCTGCCTTGTCATCCCCCCCTCCCGGTCACCTTAAATTTGAGGCTGGACCTTCCTTTACCTTCCAAGTATGGTGAGGGAGGGTCCGGGGGCAGCGGTTTGACATGGTGTCTGCCGCAGGTGCTGCCATGCCCACGACTGCTGCTATAGGAAGCTGAGAGAGGGCAGATGCAGACCCCTGATAACCCCATACCACTTCAACAATGCCGATGGAGACATCGTCTGCAGTGAGTATCACTGAGGGGGGGGGTCCCACGGAGGTGGGGAAGCAGCACTGCTCCCCGCGACACCCCAGCCCCGGAGCAGGGTACATAGGACGGCTTCCCCCCCGGGGATGAAACCAGCCTGATGCCCAGTTGGATACGTACGTGAGGACGCAGTGTATGATAAATAAATGGGCATTGCAAGGGATGCGGGCAGGCTGGAGAGGATGAGCACCAGGGCACGCTTCTTCATGCGCTTCCCCTGGGCAGCTCCAGGCATTGGGGGTGCTCCAAGGAGACCCCATCGCCGATGCCAGCYGGAAAAGCCACCGCAGAGCACCGTGTTTTTTCCCCACAGGTAACGAGCAGAGCTGGTGCAAGAGAGAGACCTGCCTATGYGACAAGGTGGTGGCTTCGTGCTTCGCGAGTGCTTTGCATTCCTACAATAAATCCTACCGCTTCTATTTCAAGCTGAAATGCCGAGGAAGTAAGCTCCAGTGCTGAGGAGGGGAAATCTGCACCCAATGTTGCAGATTTTGACTGGTTTTCCCCATTGCTATGGAAAGAAAAGCCTGATGTGGAGGCTGAACAGAGCCGGAACCATCAAGGCTCCATGCAAGGTGATGCTCAGGGTGAGGAAGGGCATGCACACAGTTCCCAGAAAGACATGTGAGCTTCCATTTTTTGGTCTCTTCCTCCTCTTTTCTCTCTTGATTTCATTTCCCAGCAAAGATAATTAAATGAAAGGTATTCGAAATGATTCTCTGTGGTGTTTTTCTGTAAGAGCCACTGAGATTGAGGCACTGCAACGGTGGCATCTGGGCTGCCGAGTTTGGGGAGCACTTTTGCATCTCACACCTTAGCCACACCATCTGCCTGACACCCCAAAATTTCCATGGTCCCGACAGCAGCCTGAAAAAGCTGAAGGTCCGACAGCGGCTGTAATTCGCAGGTCTATTGCCAGATCTATCCTGCTGCAGAGCAGTATTGCTGCTGCTGGATCCCCAGCTACAGAGGAGCACTTTGCATCGAGAAACAGAGACAAAAAAATGCCACCAAGTAAAACTCCCTGGGGTTTGTTAACAAAATAATTCCCCAGCGGCAAGCCCTGATGGCAGTCGGGGTTTTTGGCTTCTCCCAACACCCCTTCCCGCTAGCTGAACTCACTCCTGGAGCTACAACAAAACGGTGCATTAAGGGGCAGGCAAGATACGGCCAAAAAGTGTTTTTACAGGAATAGTGGAAGTGGGAAAATGTGGGAGACCATTTGAGACCCTCCTGTGACACTTACTCACATAAAAATGGTGGACAAAATTAAGGCTAAAGAATAGTTATCCGCAGAGGAGGGAAGATTTCAAAGCCTCGTCCATCCCAAGGTGGATGCTAATTTAGGAGGGCAGTTAAGTCAGTAACTATATGGTTTCTCCATAAGGGATGAGTTCTGCATAGGGGTTGCAGTGAGGAGGTGGAAAAAAATCATACAGAGAGAAATAAAGGGAAGTTGCATTCACTCATCCCAAAACATCCATTTTGCTTCATTCTCCTCTCACGGTGGGCGAACCTTTAATCATCCAGTATCTGCGTAACCCCGTGTTTCTGGGAACTGCACATTTAGAGTCGCTTTTATTGTTGCCCATATACTTTTCCCAAAGAACTGATAACTCGCCCTGAATCACCTTTGCAGTGTGGCAGAGGGACAGTTCCCAAACCGTACGACCCCTCGAAAACCCCAAACCCACTTCGTTCGTGGCTGCCGGGATGCAAAAGCTGTATCAGGGCTATTATTTCCCCCCTAATACGGCACCATGGTGCTGGGGAGGGCAGAGAAAAAGGCCCTCGGGCATCTCTGGCCGGGGGCAGAGAGCGTTGGCTTCCTCCTCGGGCTGGAAATGACACTGCTTTGCCGGCTCATCCCGCCCAGCACCAGCCCCCGTGTGTGGGGTCGGAGCCGGGGCGTTAGGGGGATTTCTTGCATTCCTGTAAAGGGGAAGGACAGCGCCTTCTCCTTTGCAGAAAAGCCCAGTCGGCAAGATCTGGGYGAAACAAGCATCCGACAGCAGGGAGCAAACCCTATATAAAGAAAGCCCTGCCAGCTGCAGGGCCCTGCAAGCAAGTGGTGGCTTTCCCAAGGTAAGTGGGGATGGAGGAACGCTTTTCCTCCCTTTCCTACTTTAACYAAAAGCCACAATGCAAGCGGGGAGCGAGGTCCACACCGGGAAAGCAGGAGCAAAGGAGAGGCTACCTGAAATGCCAGCCCAGAGGCAGAGCAGCGGGGTGCAGCCCTCGAGGGCTGATCGTTCCTCCGACTTTTCTTCCTTTCCCTTCGTTTTGCTTTTTCCCACCCCTCCACCATCCAATTCCCATCGCTTCACATCTGCGACGCAGCAGCACTTTGTGCCAAAGCGATGGCGACGGGCGCATCCTCACCCCCCTCATCTCCCCTAATCCCCGGAGGTGGGGAGCATCTCTGGCCCCAGACGAGGAGGGAAGCAAAAAAGAAAGTGGTTGATATAATAGGGAAATTACAYGGGTTTGGTTTCCTTTCCCAGGGCTGTGAAAAAGATGAACTCTCTCCTCACCTTCACTGTGCTGTTTGCTTGGGGTGAGTGTCCTCACTTGCACCAGTCCCACGGCTCTCCGTGCAGTTGCAGCCACAGAAATTAGGACCAGACTGGCGATTTCTTAACCTTTCCCCATCACCACCTCTCCAAAACACGCAACAACTCTCCTGCACTGAGCCGGGGATACGTTTCCTCTCTGTTGCATCTATTCATTTTTAAGACATCACCAGCCTGGTACCAGTTTGGGGGCTGGAGGGGTGCGGGGATGCTGGTGGGGAGCCAGGTGTCGGCGTGAGCCCCACTGAATTTCCCCCGCAGGCTTGTCCCTGGCTCACGGGAGCCTCTGGGAGCTGCACAAGATGATCACGAAGGCGACGGGGAAAAACGCCTTGCTGCATTACTCCTCCTACGGCTGCTATTGCGGCTTGGGGGGCAAAGGGCAGCCCAAGGAYGCCACAGACAGGTAAGCACCCACCTAAAAATCTCCCTGCCCAAAACCATCCTTGTATGGTTTCAAATTTGGGGGGTAGGGGGGAAAAAAACCCCAACCCCCAAAGCCTCGAGCTCCCGTACAGATGCTGCCAGCTGCATGATACCTGCTACAACAACCTCCTGAGCTACCGCTGCAATGCCAAGATGCAGGGCTACCACTACGGCTGGCACAGCGGCAGCCCCTCCTGCAGTAAGTAGGACCCAGGCAAAGGGGGTGTCATCCCCCCCCTCAAGCCGGGGCTGACCCTGGGCTCCCCTCTGCCTGCAGGAGACAGCTCCTGGTGCGCTCAGCTCTCCTGCGAGTGCGACCGCAGCCTGGCGCTTTGCCTGAAGCGAAGCATCAGTAGCTACAGCAAACGCTACCGTTTCTACCCCAAGCACCGGTGCCGGTGATGGGAGCCAGGATGCGGGGCCAGAGCACACGCGTGGATTCTGCATCCAGATCGCCTACGTCCCTGCCTGCAGAGACCACGTTAGTGCTGCTGTAAATATAATCAACGTGAAAATAAACAATGTGCTTAAGCCACTCTGGTCCTCTGTGAGCTGCTGCTGGGCAGAAAGAGAAATGCCCGTAAATACTCAACATCATCCTCTCCAAACATACCCCAAACTTTGCARAAACTCTGCCTCGGCCCCTGCGTCACTCCGGGCTGCAGCCCATGGGGAGGGGGGGGGTTTGGCCAGCAAGGGAAGGGGCGTAGCATAAAGCATTTTTGGGACAGACGAGTCATTTCGGCGCTTCCAGTTCGGAGCCCGCAGGCCAGACACGGAGGGCAGCGCTCTCCCTGGGAGGACGGGCTGGCAGCGAGGAATCGATCCCCCGGTGAGCGACTCCCACCCTCGCCTCCCTGCTGCGATGGGGTGGTTGCATTGCTGCTGCGGAAACAAAAATACAGGGGGGACGTTGGGAGGAGGCAGCGGGCGTGCTGCTTTCTGCTGTTTTCCATGCCTGTAGATAAAGTGTCATTGCTTTCAGATAAACACTCAGCTGGGAAGTTGCAGGCCCAGGGGGATAGCTGCACTGCTGCTGCAAAGCGATGCCCTGGGTGCCAAAAGTGGTGGGACAGGAGGTAGGAGATGCTCGGGAGGTGGGACAGCTTCAGAAAGCGTTTGCTTTCGGCCAAGGGACAGCAACACAGATGCAAGGGAGTACGGCTGCCTTCCTCCCTCCAAATTTTGGGGGGGCATTTGACCTGAATTTCAGAGGGACAAGGTTTGCAATGCAGYGCCTGTTGATCGGCCACGCTGCCTGGCTGAGTCTGTCCTCCGTTTCTCCTCACAGGCCCGGGTGAGAGGAAGATGAAGGTCCTGCTGACGCTGGCGGTGCTGCTTGCCTGCAGTAAGTGCAGCCATTCCCCGACCCACGGACGGGAGCCAGGCTGCAGCCCCACGCCGATGTGGGGAGCATCCCCAACCCCCCGTGCACTCCATGGGGAGACTCCCAGCAAAGCCCTCCTCTCCCCGGGCCTCATTTCTGCATATAACTTGCAAAAATCACATTTTCTGGTCACTCTAGGTGTGTTCACGGCTCGTGGAAAGCTCCCCCGCACGTTCACACCGGGACTCGAGGGAAGCACCGTAGGAAATCTGACCGCCCACGGTTGCTACTGGGGATGGGGCAGCAGCGGCACGTCGAAGGCTTCAATGGACCGGTACAGGCAGCGCTGCCTGGGATGGCTAATGCTGGCCCTGGGACAGCTAACGCTGGCCCTGGGGTAACCCTGGGGCTTGTGAGCAACCCCAGCAGCATCCTCTGAAGCTTTGCAAAATGCAGACCAGGCAATGGGCAGCAGCAGAAAGGGAACAGGTTTTAGGGAAGGGGGGAAAGCGAGGCAGCGTTCACCCCTAATTCCAGCCCTGTAGTCAATAGGGTCATGCCAGTGACGACCAGCTGAAGTCAACGGGATGGCACCAGAGGACGGGGACGGACCCAAAGCCAGGGTGCACAAGGGCTCTCGGAGCTGGGCAGGGGTTGCACGGGGAAGCAGAGAAGAGGCTTGGCATGGGAACGGGCTAGGAAGAACAGCTTCTGGGTGATTTAGAGCAGGAGGAGGATGCAAATGCTGATGGCTCTTCCCACCTGGCTTGCAGAGCCAGTTTCAGGTAGGTTAGAAGCAGCTGGTACCATGTTTCGGATGAGGCCAGGCTCTCCTTCTCACTGCAGGTGCTGCCTGCTCCGTGCCTGCTGCTACGCCAAGCTGGCTGCCCGGCGGTGCCGCGTGGGACCGATCCAGCCCCTTTTGGTGCCCCGGGCGGGAATCCCCACCTGCAGTGAGTCCCCGCAGTCGCGGTTCGGGATGCCTCTTTCCAGACCATCTCCCTCCTTTGCGGTGCCCTTTTTCAGGGCAGCACCCCAGGGATCTTCCCGAAAAGAAGGTCTCAGATGTGCTTTCTCTCCGGTCCCTGCAGGATCTGGGACCTGGTGCCAGAGAGGTGTCTGCAGATGTGAGCGGGCAGCCTGGCTCTGCCGGATGCGCAGCCGGGGGCTGCTCCGGCGTCGCAGCAAGTGCCGGGGACGAGCCGGGCGGTGTTGAAGCAAAAGAGCTTTTTGCAAAACCACCTCCAAGCTGGTAAGAAAAGGGACGTAGGAGCGTTTCCCAACCCTGGCAGGTCTCCTCCTCAGGGCTTTTTGGCTTTTACACGAGGACAACCACCCTCTCGTGAAGCTGYGTCACTATACACTGGATCCAAGGAGGGAGAGCAGCAGCACAGATGCAATGTTTCAGCACAGAAAAACAAGGGAAGGGTGGACACCTGTGCCTTGTCCCTGCGAAGGGCGAGATGGAAACCAGCACGAGCCTCTCCGCTGACACTCATTTCCCCTTGGCTCGAGCTCCCCGTGCAGCCTGTCAGCTCCCTCTGCTTTTTGCTTCACTGCAGATTCTCTTCTGTTGCTCCAAAATAAAACCAGAGAGCGCAAAACATCGGTCCTCGGTGTGACGTGACTCAGCTGAACCCAGCGACCACCCCTTGCAGCTGGCGAGGAGAAGCTAACCTCTTAGCTAGATTTCCCATTGAAATACCCAGAAAAAAATGACACCCGAGAGGCGATGYATCTCCCACCGACATGCATCTGCACCCCTGAACTCCCCCCCTGCTTAGCCCCGAGCCTTCAGGCTCTGAAAACTTGCAATTGCTCCGAGATAGAGAAATCAAAGCCGGTGCAAAGGGCTGTGGGCAGGCGCGATGCTGTGGGAGGGCCGGATGCTGGCAACCTTTTCTGCGACCGGGAGCTCGCTCTTGCCTCACACCCAGCGCAGAGCAAAACAGATTTCTCACCAGAAAAGAATGTTTTGGCCCAATTCTGCAACAACCCCGAGCACGTCCCCTAGGAAAAGGCAGTTCAGGCGGTGGCTGCTTCCCCCCACCGCCACCGTAGCGTCCCCACGGCGCAGGTTTCCTGCCCTGCAGACCAATTCAGCAGGGTTGACCCCCCCGGGAGGTCTCAGCGCTGCAAACCCCCGGGGTGTTCAGCAATGAAATACAGCCACAGAAACAGCAATGAAATGCTATTTCCCCAGGGGTTGATGCCCTGGGCATTGGCAGCTGTAATTCCCACCCTGGCTTGCCCCAAAGCTGAAGTCAACTGCACCAGGAAATATCCCTTAAATCAGAAATGCTTCCCTCCAGCTATAACCCAGGCATCGAGCTCTACCACCCTCCTTGTCCAGCAGCATTGAGTCCTGGGGGAGACAAGGAAGGAGCGGGCAGCCCTTCGCCCACCAGCTGCTGTTTGCAAGGCATAAATCAAGGATCAAATCCTCGCCAAGATGGGAGGGGGCAATCACGCAGACAGATTGCAGGCCAGGATGAGCTGAAACACACTCTCCCTGTTTAAATTCTGGGTGAATTTTAACTATCTATGTATTTTTGTGCTTAGACAGCTGGCTGTATGAATCCRTTCATACAGAGCTCCAAGTGCTGATGTGCTGGCTCAGATACTGCACYCCCTCGGTACAATGCAATAAATTGGGCTGCAGAAGTTGTGTTTTGCATACCGCAAAAGAGGAACAAAATCCACATCTTCCCAGGAGGCGTTTGGCCCCAGGGTGGGGGAGGTCTTATTTCACATTTGGAGAAGGGCTACTGCAAACCTGCCGCGGGTAGAGGAGTTGGGGCGGATGGTCTTTCACCTGGAAGCTCAGCCAGTTTGATGCACAAAAATGTACCTTATTCCCCAGTGATTAAAAACCAGCTGCGGACTCAGAAAGTCTTGAATTATGGCAAGCCCTGGTTTGGCTAATTAACTCCCCGCCGTCCCAGGGGTCTACTTAAATTGGCCCGGAGAGCCAACAAGGCAAATGGCACGTGCCAGAGGGGGGGGAAGAGATTTTGCTGAGGCCCTGACGTGAGTTCCCTTTTCTCACCATCTCTCCGATTTCCATGCAAGATGCATCCTTGTTCCCTGCCTCAGTTTCCCTATCAGCAATGGCGGGGATTTCCTCCCCCTGGCTTGGTCCCTGCCCATGCTGGGGTTCCCCGCAAAGCGGTGCAGAGCGGTGCTATGCACCTGCAATCTCTGCCAGAAGAAAACTGCTAAAATGATTGTTCGGCATCACCTAGTTAATTAGAGATTCTCTCCAAGCAAACGATGTAACCATCCTTTTTTTACCCTCCCATTACACACCACTTGCATCCTTTTTCCTTACCCTGTTTCTTGCCTTATTTTGCTTCTACATAAAGGTGAACCAGACACCTCGTGCAATGGTCGGTGAGCATTGCCTGCTCTGTTTTGAGAGCAAGACTATGTGCAGCACCCAGTGTATATGGGACAGCGATGGAGCATCCCCATATRCAAGGAGCATCCGGGCAGTGACAAGCTCCCACTAACAAGAAAACCAGCACACAGGGCCTTTGCTCAGCCCTACCTTCAGCCGCAGCCCGCCTTGGAGGACCACTGGACCTTCCTTGGCTCACGGCGCTGCATCTCACCCACTTTGGTAAGTCAGAAGCAGAGGATGCTTTGCACTGGCTGCATTTTCTCCCTGCCCAGGTAAGTCATGATGGAAACAGTAAGATACAGAATGGTGTTTTCTAATCAAGACATCAAAAAACTAACAGTTATSCAGGAATAAAGTGGTTCCCGTTCTCCCTCAAGTTCTCCCATTTTGCTCAGGGAGGCATTGGGATGCTGAGATACCCAGAGCCGTGCACAGACTCAAGCCCAGTCTGCCCCACTCATCCCAGTCCACCGAAACCTCCCCTGCAAAGGGCTCCCCCAGCGTAGGGCATCCTGCAGCTGGCGCCTCCAGCAATGCCAAGAGAGGCTTGCAAACACAGTGGAACCGATACAGAGAAGATTGTCAATATTTGCCTGCTTTGGGCTCTCCAGAGGAGGGGCCCTGCCAAGTGGGTACACAGTGGCCATAAAAGGTGCCACCGGCAGCACCTCGGGCTCACCCAAACACCGGAGCTGCCACCGCCAGACATGAAGCTCTTCTTGCTGCTCCTCTGCTGTGAGTACCTCCCGCAACAGCTCTCACCCCACTGGACGAGGCGGTGGGGGAAGCCTGGTGCTTACAATTTCTATCCATAAAGTTGGGGAGGGTGAAAATGCTYGTTTTTGCTACAGAGGGGTGGGACGGGAGGAGGTTGCTTTTCCCGGTGCTCCTAAACTCCTGTCTCCAGTTGCAGGGCTGGCCCCCGCCGGCTGCAACGTGATTCAGTTCGGTTCAATGATCAAGCACACGACTGGGAAATCGGCACTGTCCTACAATGGTTATGGCTGCTACTGCGGCTTGGGAGGATCCAAACAGCCGGTGGATGCGACCGACTGGTAAGTTGGGACCTGGTGAAGGCAGAGCGGGTGCCCCCAGCCCTCCTCACCTCCCTCTCCCTGGGTACAGCAAGGGGAATGCTTGCCCCTGCTCCTGGGAGCTGAGATAGCAATGCAAAAATCATTGCTCATCCTTAACACTTCTTTAAAAGTTGCTTAGTAGCGGTAGGTGATGCGCATCAGCGTTTCTTCTGCCTTTGTAGCATTAGGCAGAAATGCATCGGGATCCAACTACCACCTGGGCTAACTGAAAGCAGCCATTAGGTGTTCTGCAATGGTGCTGCAGCAGAGAAATAGGAAAGCAATTAGAGAGCTGTGCTGACAATGMCAGAAAGGCATGAGTCACCCTCCCTCGTTCCCATGGCTGGGCAATGCCAAGGAGAACAAGGCTGTTGCACGACCGTGCACCGAACCTGCGCACAAACGCAAGACATTTCTCATGGGGGCTGTGCACCATCAGATGTTCACCACCGCAGTATCGTCCCCACCGCTCCCCGCCCTGCCCTGCCCACCACTCTTGTGCTCCCAGGTGCTGCCAAGCCCACGACTGCTGCTACAAGAAGGTGTCTTCCTCTCGCTGCAGTCCCAAACTGGTCACGTACAAATACTCCACCTGGGGAAGCCAGATAATCTGCGGTAAGAGATGGCGCGGGGTCAAAGCCGCGAGCGGGAAGGCACAACCATCCATGCTCTCGGGGGACCCCTCTTCCAAGATGTCCTTTAGACCACCCTGGCTTGGAAAACGCTTGCTGGGAAGGGGGTGGAAATGAGGGAAGAGTGCCAGGAACAGGGCAAACATTTATTTGCTAGGACTATGGTGAAGTTTAGAGCTTGGAGACCTCCCAAAGGAGGGGGCTTGCCCTTCTGTAGAGGCCAAATACTGAGGGTTTGAGATGACCCTCCCATCTTGGATGGGGACCTGGCACTGCTGCCCTCATTTCCCCAGAGCAAACACTGTTGTTTCATGGCGAGTGGATCAAAACAAAGCACTTCCCTGCGATCAAAGCAAGTATCTATACATACCTAGGTAAATAAACTAAATTAAATGGTCCCTCCAGGGCCACGCATGGTTTGTAGCCGGGTAGCTCCACGCACCAGAGGCAAGAGGAGGACTACCCGAGACACCCCAAACTCAACGCAGGGGGCTGTGTACACTGCAGGGTCGGTCCAAAAGACATCCCCTGACTCTCGCACCCTTCACCTGACTCCATCCCCCCAAAATCTTCTTCCAGGATCCGGGACTTGGTGCCAAAGACAGAGCTGTGAGTGCGACAGGCAGGCAGCAGAGTGCTTCCAAAGGACAGCCAGGACCTACCGCAACTATTACAAGAATTACCCCAACATTCTGTGCAAGGGCCCAACTCCCTCCTGCTAGACACGCCGGGCTCAAAACCTGACGGAAACGGTCTAATTTGTGGGGGTTTTGCCTTCCCTGTGGCCAGGTGGGGCATGGCATGGCCCCGCGGCACCAAAAAGGCGTCCAGCGCCTTTCCACAGAGCCGGTGCACAGGGAAAGCCTGCTCCCCATGATTAAATAAATCATAAAAACAAGGGAATCCCTACAAATAAAAATAGATTTTCAAAGGCAATTTGTAAAGCATGTCCAGCGTCGTGTTTGTGTTTCGGGAATCGATGGTGGAAGGGGTAGGAAACAGTGTGGAGCTTCACAGCTGATTTTCTGAAGTATTTATGCATGCACACAGTTTTGCATCTTCTTCTCAGAAAACATTTACCAGAAGTGACAAGCACTTAGCAGCCAACAGGTAAATCTTAAGAGCTTCAGAGAAAAAAAAAAAGATCAACAGAAACAGTGAGCGGCTGCTGTGCCCTGACCCCAAACCAGGCTCCAAACCCAGCTCCCCTCAGGGAGCTTGGCTGCAACACAGCCCCATCCCGCTCCTAATGACTATTTAAGCAATTAATACTCACTAAAGCCGCAGGGGAGGGTGGTGGTGGTGGTCTCAGGGGTTTGGGGTGGCTCTTTCTTGCACACCATCTCCAGCAAGTCCTCACGGGGCTGCAGCCAGCCGGGCAGGTCTCCTCAGGCCACAACTCCCTGCAGCCACCTAGTCCCTCACCACAGCTGCACACAATCCACAATTAGCCTAACGAGGCCCCTCACACCTGGGCCTCAATGGAGGCACCTCTGCTTTTAATGCCATCTCCAGAGATGTGTTCTGCACGCCTTCAGAGCGGGGGTCCTACAATAAACATGCTTTAATGGTATTTTCTTTGAGTTTCACTTCAGCGTCAAGGGCTCCTGCCCGACTCCATTAAGCGTTTCATCACGAGCAACATCCCTACCCTTTCCTCACGCTTCCTACAGTAAACGTGGTATCTTTGGAACTCCAGAACACTCGTTTCTCCTTTTACTCATTTTCTGGTGCCACTCAAGGGCTTTGGGATGAGAAAGGAGAGAGCTGGGACAGAGCTGATGAAGCCAATGCTGCCCTCCAAGGTTTGTGTCTGCAAACGGGCTCCGCTCCAGGCAGCGGCAAGGAACGATCACACAGCTCAACACGAGCATAAACCATCTCCATTTTGTACAGCACTGGAGTATGGGTCATTCTTCATGCACAATTTCCCTCCCTTTCTGCAGTTTCCAAAGCTTGTGAAAGCTGGCAGGTGAATGTACACCCCAGCAGCTGGATCGCGTCCCCAGGAAGGGTCCAGGTTGTGCAGACTCATTAATCTGAAAGTTTTGCCTTTAACCCACAGCACACCCCGTACACACAACTCCCTTCGCGCAGTTCAGCTGGCACATCTTTGCAACCTTTATTGCACTCGCATCCAAAAACAGAGGAAGTTTGGTTTGGTAACAGAAGCAGGTGCTTTGCTGAGAGTCCGGAGGGGGAAAGGAGAAGAAAACTCTCATGTAGTTTCAACAGACTCCAACAGAAAAGGAAGGCGCCTTCTGAGAGCACTGCAGATGTGGATACCACAGATGATGTGACTTCTGCTGCTATTCAAGCACTGCAGATGAGGCGAAGCTGTTGTTAAATAAACCAAAAGGCAGCCCTCCAAGAAGGAACAGGGTACACCAGAAACTGAGTAGCACAAGCAGAAAAAGCCCTCCCATACATAGCAAGGCCAAGACACGCTTATGGACATCAGACAGAACCTGGCTAAAGGCTTAAAACTTCCAGTTCAGCTGAACTCCTTACCTGCAGGAGCAGGATTTGGAAAAAAATAAGTCTGGGGAAGATGATGGTGGTTGATAGGATACAGGGAAAGCAGCTTTCTACATTGTCCTGCCACGTACTCACTTTCAAGAGGCTGACAGTGACCCTGCCGGTCCAGCAGCAGTCAAAGCATGCTCCTGGCCCTCTGCCCACTTGTGACCCTCAAAGACGTAAGCTAGCAGCGAGTAACAAACAGTAATCCTCCTCAAATACCAAGGGAGCATGCAGTGCTTATTGTCCTATGACCGCATATTACGAAGCACAGTTAGCTCCACCAAAGAGTAAACACGAGCTATGAATCACGATGTTTCTCTTTTCTTGTCTCTCACCTCCCTTCCTCCTGCAAGGAAAATCTACAACCTGTTTACAAAGCAAATTCTCTGCAAAGYGAGTTCCCTGAGGAACCCTGCATAATGATTCCCTAGAAAAAACACACATTGTAAGGGCAGGTGGAAATTTCAACAGCTAAAGGAAAAATCTAGAACAGACAAAATGAAAGTTTTAACRTCTTTGGATACAAAATGTTTGTGCAGGTACAAAGCTATCCTGGCAAAAATAAAGAGAATTTGCCTGGTCTAACAAGACTTATAAGCCCGGCACATTAAGAGTTTGTTTTAATCATATTACACTTGGAAATGGAAGTGTTTTCAGCCACATATTTGGTTACAGGTATCAGAGGCCATGAGCTGAAGGTCAGGCTCTCTCCCTCCCATTTAAGACACGCTGCTGTTGCAGGCCTGCCCGCTTATCCTGGACAGGATGAGGTTAGGTTTTAGGTCCCTTCACACCTACAGAAGCTCAGCTTCCTGTCTGCTGGCTACAGGACAACTCCCTTCGCAGCTCTCCAGGCTTGAAGCAACAATAATCCTCCTATCAGCTTYGGCTCAAGAAGGCAAAAAAGCAATTCATTAAGATCAAACATCTAATTTATAGTGTACAACTGCAAATTCTTACTATCTTTTCAAACTTGCAGAACCCACCCACCTTCCAAATCAAAATATGGCCAGGCAAGACAAAAGTGACACATTTCCCTGAACTACCTTGCTATGCCCGCTGTCTTCAACTCATCACACTGGTGGAGTGACTTGCACTTTCTCCCAATTAAGCTATGACATGCTATTCTTTCCACTACTGTAAAAGTGACTGTTTTGGGGAAAAAGAATTTCAGGAAGCAACATTGCTAACAACAGGCTAAGGTTAGCATAAAATGGATTTTACCAAAGTAATTTTTCACTTTAAGAATAGTACTGTGAATTCAAGGCTCATCCATGCTCTTCCTACCTATGAAATACTACTCAGATTTCCCTCTACGGTGGTTACTCATGCCTACCACTGGCACTTAGAGCAGCACATAACACGCTGCTTCACTTGCCAGACACTATGTCCCACCATAAAATGTGAGAGCTGCTTTGTATTACTTTTTATTTCCACCAAGCTCATTACAGGAACCAAAGTAACTTCTTCACCAGCATTAAAGCCTGTTCTCCTACACCACCAGTACTTAAAGTAGAGCTCCCTTCTTTTCATTCTTCAAATGCTCTTGGTAAACAGTAGCAGAGCATATGAAGAAGTACTAGCTCAGATCTTGGCAGTTCAGTCAAAAAAGGCATTTATATTTCCGTGCTGATTTGGAAACTTCAGAGAATGCATAGAATTTTTTCAAAAGCAACGTTCCTTACTTTCAAAAAATCTATTCCATCTCTGCCCTGGCTGATGAGGTGTCTCCTGTTATCTATTGTGTGTGTAAGTTCACATGTGCTTTCTTCAAGCTTAGTGCTTGATACAAGTCCAAAAACCTGAGTGAAGCTGAAACRCTGCAAGCCATAAATCGAGGGCCAAGTCCCATAGTCCTTACACTTTGATTCAAATTCCTAGTTCTATAGTGGAAAGCATCACAGGATTCAAGCTGTACATTCTACGGTACTTGGTGACCTTACCGAAGAGGAATTTAAGATTAAAAAATCCTACCCTGGAAAAAGCTTGATTTATGAAGAGTGAAGTAGGCAGGGTTCCCAGTGATCACTGCTACTTGGAAGCTTGTTGCCAGGACTCTTGATCCTTTGGCTATACTAATTTCATCTGGAGACTAACGACTATCAAGTCCCTGGCTTGGACTAAAGCTCTGGAGTAGCCCAAAAGCTCCAGAGTATGGCAGAAGAGATGAGATTCCAGATGTCCAAGTAACAACACTCAACAGAAGTCTCATGCCTGCTCATGTCGCATTTTACTACCTCATTAGACTTCACCAGATCGGATGAATCGGCTCTGCGGTCTCACGAGTCCACTGGTTTTTTGCTTCTATTTTGTTTTTGTTCTGGTTTTTTTTGTTTTTTTTTTTTTTTTCCCTCTCTAAAGGTCTCAACAGCTAGCAAACGAGCTGATCTCAAACTTAAGCAAGAAGCAAGCACAGACGCAGCAATCCTGTTCTCTCTTCATGTATTAATCACTTCTGAAACAGCCCAGTGCAACAACACAAGCCGTTCTAGTTAGATTAAAACTTATCACTGCATTCTTGCATGGGAAAAGAGAGGAATCTCGTGTTTGGTACAGCGTTGGCTGACACACTTCGCTTTGGAAAGGATTCTGGGATTCTGTTCCCTTACTTTATTTAAATTTAAATAGAAAAAAAAGCCCCATGTTCCTGAGTTGAGAACTGTTAAGCTTTCCCTGACAGTAAGGTAAAATAAAGCTCCTCCAAGCATAACCAAGTAAAAAGTTGCTATAAAAAAAAAATCTAAGCACATCAAGACATCTCAAAGGAAATCTGACACTGCTGTGTGAAGAAAAGGTTCTCACCTTCAAATATAACTCCAAAATTATAAAAACAAGTCTCTACTTTTTGTTAAGTTCAAACAACTCTTATCACACACAGGTTGATGCAGAATTATGGAATAATTGTTCGTCCCACAACCGAAGAAACAGGAAATTCATGTGTGCTTAGAGATCTCCGCAGAAACAGGTTTTACGATAACAAYGGGTGCTTGGAAATTTACTTAAGGGGAGCTTTGTCTTCATCAGTTTTATTTGCTTTTCTCACCAGAGCACGCARAACACATTCAGTTATATGTTTAGAGCTGCCATGGCCTTCACCAAGGTGACATGGTTGGTTGAGTCTGTCTCTCTCCTGCTGCTATCTGCACAGTTACTCTTGTTGGCCAAGACCTTTTGTTGGTGCCTTTCTTCCTGCCGTTTCTTCTTCTCTAGCCGCTGCTGTTCCTTCTTTTGTTTTTTAGATACCTGAAAGGGAGGGATGAAAACACAAAGTTGAAAACACACGTTTTGTGCTCAGTTGGGGAAAAATACAACACTGGAAAGGAGACAAGCAGATGTCAAAGCAGCTGCCAGAGAATGTTTATTCCAAACTACTTATCTGGACTTTGTGTCATTTTGGGAAGAGTGCCACATGCACTMTTAAATGTTTGTATCAGAGAAGTCACAGCTGTGGCAGCAACAAAATTCGGTAAGGGGAAGCTCTTTTTAGAATCATAGAATCATTAAGGTTGGAAAAGACCTCTAAGATCATCGAGTCCAAYCGTCAACCCAACACCACCGTGCCCACTAAACCATGTCCCTAAGCGCCTCATCTACACGTCTTTTAAATACTTCCAGGGATGGTGACTCCACCACTKCCCTGGGCAGCCTGTTCCAATGCTTAACCACTCTTTCAGTAAAGAAATTTTTCCTAATCTCCAATCTAAACCTCCCCTGGTGCAACTTGAAGCCATTTCCTCTCATCCTATCACTAGTTACTTGGGAGAAGAGACCAACCCCCACCTCGCTACAACCTCCTTTCAGGCAGTTGTAGAGCGTGATAAGGTCTCCCCTCAGCCTCCTCTTCTCCAGGCTAAACAGTCCCAGTTCCCTCAGCCGCTCCTCATAAGACTTGTTCTCCAGACCCTTCACCAGCTTCGTTGCCCTCCTCTGGACAYGCTCCAGCACCTCAATGTCCTTCTTGTAGYGAGGGGCCCAAAACTGAACACAGTATTCGAGGTGCGGCCTCACCAGTGCCGAGTACAGGGGCACAATCACCTCCCTACTCCTGCTGGCCACACTATTTCTGATACAGGCCAGGATGCCGTTGGCCTTCTTGGCCACCTGGGCACACTGCCAGCTTTTTAATTCAAAGGAGAAGATGGTTGCTGATTAAGTAATCCTAAGCATTCCCCTAATCGTTAAAGGGCCTGTAAATCACTGCCAAACCACCCTTCACGTACCTTTGTGTTTCTGCTGGCTCGATTCTCTTCATCAGATCTAGCCTGTCCTTTGTTGTTTTCTATTTCATCTTGATGCAAACTCCGATTTCCAAATATTCTTGAACCAGTTCTGTTTTCTTCCCRCAGAGTTCTGCTACAGAATTTCTGATCTTTGTTCTGGGGATCACACTGCTCCTCAGTACCTACCAACAACAGAGATTTTCCTCAGACACACTCTACCCAGAAGCTGTCTCAGTGTCAGCCATTTCCTTCTTCCAGACTTTCTGGAAAAGTGTTTTTTTTCGGAAGCTGGATTGAATCTGCCCTCACTAATAACCTTCCTGAGCACAGAAAGGCTGAGGTGGCAGCACAGCCAACAGCAAGCTTCAACGGTCACTGTCCGTGTTGAACTGCTGTTTGCAGTGAACACTAACTTCAGACAGCATTCTTCTGAAGCACCAGGTGACAAACTCCGGGTACTTACTGATTCTTTCCACTTCATTCACTTGAAAGATGGCAAATATTGCAGATTCTATATTGTAGTCTTCCACTTCCAGAAWCTGGCTTACTAAATCAATGTCCTGTCCACAAGAGGAGAAAGATAACACTGAAGAGAGTTCAAATCACTGACATACATTCATTTAACAACCATCTGCATCACYGAGAGGGGGTTGCTGTCTGCTTTTATCATCTTTCAATTAGCCTGTATTCCATTTCTGAAAAAGGTGAGGGAGAAAATCTTGAAATCCTGAAGATATCAGGAAAAAGGAATATGCTGTTTCAGCATAACTGTTTCACTCTTGACCCYTTCTGTTCTATGCATTTGCACAGTGCAAGCAGCAATCTGCAGGAACCACAGAGGCTATCCAGTGACAACGGCTAAGATTCACAGAGTATCTAGTCATTTGGGAAGTTCAACTACAGACACCCTCAAAGGATTTAAAATTTTACAGAATTTGTTTCAAAGTAAATTTCCTGAGAGACTGCAAGACAAACCTTCCAAAATTATCAGGTATCCACACAGAGTACATATTTCATCTGCATTTAAGGGTTGAGTCTAGGATGAAAACCATCCTGATTTGYGGCTGTGGTACTGAAGTTGTCCAAGACGAATACTTTCTAGAATTTTTCCCAAGGCTACTTTCATGTATCAAGAAGGTTTGAACATTAAGCATAAAAAGGCTACTGAATACTTACTGAACATCCAGTTGCATTACACACTTTTTGTATAGCATCTTCCATTTCATCTTCAATCTCATCTTCAGAGTCACCCTTCTGAGGCTTCACTTCCTCCTCCTTATTCGAATCATTTTTGCAAAGCATCTGCAAGAAAAGCAAAGCCCAGCAGATCACAAGCACATGCAGCAATTTCATCATATGCAATAAAAAGAATCTGACATCATAATAAATTTAATTATTATGGCACACTTTTCTCAGAAATATCCTGTGTCAAAGCATCTTGGAAATTGTGTAACTTCCATCATCATTGACACCGTTTCCCACAACTCATACACTACCGAGCAAACTCTCACATRCTACAAGATCATGTATACCAATAAACAATCACTGGCTTGTGAAATGAAGTATTAATTTTTTTACAATACCACACATTATACAGGTGTGTGCAGAGAACCTCAAGGACAGCACAGCTTACTCCTTAACACGAGAGAGAGAGATATGAAGAGGACTACTGTATCCAGCTGTTGCATTTCCATCTCTTTCCTCCCTTCCCTTTGTTTTTGCATTCGAGGTGCATGAGCATGTAATTTAGATGGGGTTGCTTCAAGACATCTAAAGCCCACATCACAGCATCAGATTCGGGATTGATTTTCACCCCAGTAATTTAAACGCTTCACAGCCTGTCTCAAGAGAGCAGGCAGCACTAGTTACAATGACCTTAGGGGCTTTTCTATCCCCAGCATGACACAGGGACCAAACTCATCTCTCAATCTCAATGCAAGTGAGAAAGGAAATCAACCAGTAACACTCATCTGTTTTATTTATCACCCACAGCTGACTCAGGTCATTCTGTCATAACCAACCTCCATCTGAAGATACGCTGGAGCTTCAGAATCGTCATTGATTCTCCTCACACTGTCGTAGTGCTCTCCATAACGATACGCAATATGAAGTTCCCTCACATTGTTTTTGTGTGTGCCCCGAATCTAAATGAAACAAATAAATTGCAAATGAGGATTCGGAATCAACTTCAGCACCATATTTTTCAAAGTATTATTTTTTTGAAGCAATGATAAACACTGTGATCGGAAGCAAAGTACAGAGCTACTGAAGCATCTTTAAACAGGAAGAGTTGACCTAATAATCCAGATGTGCCCACAGTAAGGACAGAGCTTCTGTCTCAAGGATAATGTTTGAAAACCAGAAACACAATGTTGGGTCAGTTACATCATAACAAACAAAACATGGTATGAAAATATTTCAGTGGAAAGCTCAAAACTATTTTCTAAACTTTCCACAGAAGCTATTAGTTTTCTGATCATCTTTCCAGACCCAATTTCAGTGATAGCTCCCATTGAGTGTACAATGCCTTTTTCCCCTCAAACGTGGAAAAAAGAGTCCGTTCAAGTTACGACCACAGTGGAAACGGTCACGCCAAGTAAGTTTTGTTCTGCAGTTGGAACAAGATGCTGTTTTAACAGTTAGAATTCGAAGCGGATATGTTTTGTTTTTAAAAGAAAGACTAACAGAAACAAAGCCAAACTATGAAAATGTATTAACTCCATTCAGGAGCACTGTTAACAACCAAATGTTCCTTTGCTTTGTCAGCACCAAGTACAGCAGTTTCAGTAGAAAATTCCTGCTCTGAGTATTATCTGTACTGATGCAAGAATAATTCCTACCCTGACCATCAGTGTCTCAAACTATTAGCTAAAAGCTACACAGCATTCCAACTCTTGCAAGGAATGCAGAAAATTACACTGCATTTGCAGATCTCTCTTGCTTACCTGTCAAGCCAGAGTTCAAAGATCTGACAGCTTTCCTGGAGAAGATGTCAGTAAGTAAACGACAAGAAATGCTTGCTTTAGGGCTCAGAATTTCCCAATCCTTTTACATCTTTGAATCAGCTTATCCCAACTTACAGAATTTACAYCAAGTCACCTTTCAACCATGTCTGCAGTTTGTGTTGCACTAATGACTTCAGATTTCACAACAGACACTCTCCATTCATCTACTTTACACTTGTTCACCTTGAAGTTCCAACTCAACACTTGGTTATAGTTAACTCCTGCCTTTTATCCTATTAAGTTATTCAACCAGTTGGATCTGAGTAAGATTTATGTTCAACATTTCTCCTCTGCTAGAGCCTAAATAGGTATCTAACGAATCCCAAAGCTCTTGAAAGGTTATTATGAAAATTAGCCAATTTAGCTCTCAGTGGTGAAGCCTCTTTTTGCATGCTCTCTCCACAGTACACTGGAACGGTAAGTAAAAGATAGCTGCAGATAAAAAAAGGCAAAAACACTGAAAAAAGGTAAGGAGTTATCCAAAAAGCCAATAAAATAACCTATACATCTGAGCTAACTTGAAGCTCTACATTTACAGTCACTACCAAAAATGGTAAAGGGTGTTTAAAAACCTAAAAAGTCTATGCAGAGATGCCCACCTCCAAAGAGCTTTTGATTGGCCCACAGCTTGAGAAACAGCTGAAGGTCCTGAGCACTTCTGCTCACATTTTTCCGGTTTAGCTGCAGCAGATACAAATGGTTCTCTTAAAATTAAAGGATAATTCACCATCTGCTTTAGAGTTGGGACCAAAGGAGATATTCACACCATCTGCTTTAAGCACCTTGCTGATATGCCTCTCTGGAAATGTTCTCTTTGGAATCTAATCTAAAATTTTGCTGGGGCTCCAAAGCAGAGAGAGGGGGAAAAAAAGTATGTAGACATATAGAAAATTAAGTAGAAGGGTGTCCTGGGCTAGTCAAGTCTAGCAACTTGCTAATATTGTCACCATGTTCTGATCCCCCACATTATTTGACACCCTGATGTACCCTCTGTGTGGGTYGGAGGCTCCTTATGTTACAACTATTAACAGCTCTCTCTACTTAACGCCATTCTGAAGAGCCTAAGACAACCTTTCACTAACAAGACTACACTTGGGCAAAACAGAACCTCATCACAAACTCTGTATTTACAACCCTGGAAATGTCAATGAATGGGGAAAAAGAATTTAAGGTTTTCAAGAGGATATACAAAATATCGATAAGGGTTAAGTACACTGAGGTGGGTATCCAGTTCAAAACAGTAACAAAACATGAACAGCACCCCCATGAACTCTTCTGCAGGGTCATTACCTCTGTACGCTCTCGCAGGTCAAGCAGTTGAATATTCCCACTCATTTGTGTAATTGTCAGGTACACTTTTTTTTTTAAATATGTAGATTAGCCGTCTTACTGCTCACGGCTACCATATAAATAAGAGTTTAAACTTGTTTGGGTTCAGGAATCCACCTGACACTGTTTCAAATGTATTTAAGACACCACTGACAGCTTTCATCTGGTCTTTTATCTTTATTGCCCTGTTTAATCTATATACTTCATTGGTTCTGTCTGTAAATTGGGGCCAGAAACAATCCTGACTTGAATACAGGTTCTCACTTGCTCAATGAACAGGCAGAGATTGAGCATGGACCCTTTCCAGTGTGGACTTGCCACAGAAAAACAACAAAAAAAGAGAGTAGGAGGGACCTGATGGATTATTTGTTCCAGTGTCCCACTGTCAGAGGAAGCCATACACACAGTCCTTTCCAGAAGCTGATTAAACACCGCCTTAAGGTTTTAAAACTTCCTCCCTCTTCTGCCCAGTCCAGAACCTCATTTCTCCAACTGTCAGAAACCTTCTCATTCCAAATCCCATGCAGAATTGATGGAGCTTCATTCCAACACACTGCAGGGACTGCCCTGCTATACCTTCACTTCCATATTCCTGAACCTTATCATACAGGTTTCCTTAAGCCTGGCTCAAATTCCTATCAGAAAACTCACCTCATATGTAGTCTGATCTTCAGGAGAGAGAAACATATCAATGAGGCTAGTAGCTTAAAACCAAACTAAAACATGCTGCTCTGTCTCCACATACTTAATCTTTCATGCATTCGTTGTTTTCTTTCATTCCCTCTCCTCCTAGCTGAAATCTGAAGTGTCTTCCTTCAAGGCTGAAAAAGCAAGCACAGCTCTACACCATGTCCAGCTAACTATGGCCACCGACTGCTCTCTTTCAATAGATCAAGAGGTTTCAACACTATTTGTATTCACCAGCTAAAAATTAGGTGTATCGAAGTTCTGTTTCTCACCTGCCACAGTGGAGCATTAAGCTGATGAATAACCACATTCATTTGATTGTTCCTTGCAAAGGCCACAATAGCATCGTTGCCAGCAAAGGTACCAGGCTTCGCCAAATTGGTAACTAAAGGAAAAAAAAAAAAAAATCAGAAGAGTTGGAAACCTAGCTTCTGACACTTCCAAAAGCACTGGAGGGATAGCGAGTAACAAAATTTCAACACAAGCCCAAGAAATTCTGGAAAGGAAATCCCAACTGTGAAACAGTGACTGCTGAGGCAAGAATTTGGCAGC
Source organism: Phoebastria nigripes (assembly GCA_035582835.1). Lineage (NCBI taxonomy): Eukaryota > Metazoa > Chordata > Aves > Procellariiformes > Diomedeidae > Phoebastria > Phoebastria nigripes. The sequence goes on from JAYKAV010001842.1 coordinate 711,917, forward strand.
GACATAAGTTTATGTGCCTTAAACGACCACAGAAACCTCTGAAAAATGCAGTATACCCTTAGATTATGCAAGGCCGTCAGCTCTGCGTTAGCATGGAGGGAAGAGTGCCACATACTAAATGACCAAACCACTTTCATGCATCACCTGCATGGTACTTGGCACATCCTCGAAGCTGCTAGAACAAAGGCTGTATTGGTCTCTGCTTTGGATCTTCCCCTGGGTTACCACTACAAAATATCAAGTGTCAAGGAGAAAAAGAAACCCAAAGAAATCAGCCACTCAACACCCACCAGTATTCACGGAGAGCTAGACAATTTTTGCAAGTTCCTTTTGAAAACACCAAAATTTTACTCCTTGCCTTTTTTTGCCTCTCTTTCCTTCTCCAAGTTTCTCCTAAATTTAAACAATTTCCAAACCAAATTTAATACAAGCTTAATAGCTCGTCTTTCTACAGAAAGATAACAGAGAGAAATGTAAACTCACTGTTTCTAAAAACTAGAGAGGAGCCCTAACATAGTTCTGGGATGAGGAACTGTTTAGCGGGAAGGTGCTCAAATGAGATGTAGTCACCTTACACAATAACCCCTTCCATTAGTGTCCTATGGAGACCATACCGTGTTTCTCAAAGGGCACATCATCCTCCACAAAAGGCTCAAAATCCTCCCGCTGCTTTATCATGTAATCCACCGTTTCCTGGCGATGTCTGAGGTGGTTCCGCGAGTGCCCCTCAAGCTGGTCACCGAGGGCCCGAAACAAACAATTGCTACCAAGAGAGAAACTGCAAGTCAGTGTGTCTGAAACACAGCTAACAGATACACCACTAAATCAATGACCCCGGCATAGCAGCGGAAAGAATATGGTGTTAACGGGAAAGGAAAAGAGCTGTGCTCTTTCTGCCCAATAAATTTGACAAGGATATGAATGTGAAGTAGCACTGATTCCCTGTGCTTTGAACAGCTGCTGAAATTAGAAGAAATGCTGGTAGGAACATAAGGTTTTGAGTGAACATGTCATCAGCTCCAACAGAGTAAGTCAAGGGCAGTTAAAAGTGCTGGGCCAAACTGTCTTAAACTGACACTGAGACAAATGACATAATGCAACAAAGGACAACCCAACGATCTACCAAGCAATTTCTCAGCAGACACATCTAATGCCCCTTTCACCCAATACTTATGGGCCTTCCTATGCGCCGCTCAGCAGGACAGTGGAGCCCTCAGCCCCCCTGGGGATCAGGCCTAGGACTAGCAAAGCCCTCAGACCAGCAACTGACAGGCCAAGGGAGCCATCAGCCCCAGGGGACACAGGCCCTGCACAACGGCAGAGCAGAGCCCCCTGATCCCTGTGGGGTACAGCAGGGAAGCCCTCATCCCTGCGGAGCACTGGCCCCACTCAACCCCGAGGGGAAAGCCCTCAGCCCCCGGGGACACAGCTCCCCACCACCCGGGGGGAGGAGAAAACACCAGCCCCCGGGGACAGGAGGCCCATGGAAGCGCCGGCCCCGGGAGTGCCAGGGAGACCCGGCGCGGCGCTCACCCATCGCCCGGCACCTCCCGCAGCTTGAGGCCGAGGGCCCGCAGCTGCCCGGCGAGGCCCCCGCCGCCCGAGCCGGGACCCGGAGCCGGTCCGGCGGGGGGCTGCCGGGGCCGCCGCGCCTTCCTGGCTCCGGCAGCAGGCCGGGCCTTGGCCGCCTGCTTGCGGGACATCCCCGCCGGGCGGCCACTGCGCCTGCGCCACCTGGCGCGCCTCACGTGACCGCGGGGCACCACCATCGAGAGAGGCGCACGGGTGGCCAGAGCGCCGCCGCCCTGCCCGTCCCCGCCCCCCCCCCCCCCCCCCCCCCCCACCCCCGGCGGATTCCTCCAGGCGGAGGAGGAGGAGGAGGAGGAGGAGGAAGGCGAGAGGAGGGGGTCCGGGGAGGGAAACTGAGGCTGGGGCAAGCAGAGGGCTTTAGGGATCACAGGCAGTGGGAACTGCGAAGGGAAGGAGGCTGCAGCCAAGCGTCAGGAGAGCTGGGAGAAGGGTGACCCGTGGGGAAAAGGCTGGGGAGGAGGCAAAGGGCAGCCCCGTAAATCATTAGTATTGCACCAAAATGCTTCGCCTGAGACTGCCAGATTCCACGCCTCATTAGCTTCTACTGTTAATTGTACTCCTCTGCCCAGGAGCTCTTCCTCAGGGGCACGGCCACAGCCCCCCGTGCCTCTCCCTGCTGCCCCAGCACACCTCCCACTTGCCGCCGTGACCTCCCGCGGGTGGGTGCCGGACGCTGCTCTCATTCTCTTCTCCGGTTATAAACCAGCACGAGTCACTTCAGCAGGTCTGTCCCTATTCAGCACCAAATTAGTGCTCCGAAATGAACTGAAAAGGAAATCAAGGAAGAGGGGAGAAGATTGGACTACCCGCGAGGTGGCACCACGAGAACATGGCTGACAGCTGCGACGGGTGGGGAGGAGAGCTGAAACAGCACCAGTTAATTAAATGTAATACATGTCATACGCTGAACCTTCGTGTCCTATTTCCCCGGGCACTGAGGGAAACTCCTCCGAGCCGCAGAGGGGGGCTGGAGAAGGGGGCACAGCAACAAGAGGGCGACTCGGCTGGAGTACGGCTCCTGGAAAAAATTTCCTCCTGTCCTCGTGCTCTGCCGCTCTTCCACTCTTCCCACAGCAACCAGTTAAAGAAGTCATCCACCACTAAGCCCCTCCCGTGCTGCCCCCCGTCAATGCACCTAATAACTGAGATAACGAGTGAATCAACTCCCTTGGCATGAATATTACGGATGTGCCGCAGAAGCACATCGCAGACTAACAAGGCGAGACAAAAATTGCCAGGTAGGACTCTCCTGCGAGGCGTTTCAGGTCCCATTTATCAGGTCAAATAAGCACTTGTTAGTACCAGCTATGAGGCTGCTTCCGAGCGTGATCCGCTGTATTCACCACCAAGAACAACCTCCTTTTCGACCTCAGTGTAAAAAACTTCTTGTCGCACCAGACGATGCGTTGTAAACCTGAAGGTGACTGCCCGTTCACAGCAGCTCTCTGCTTTGCTCATACGTACACTGGGTAATGGGGGATACAAGAAGAGGCTTCACATCAAGACAATTTTTAAGTTGGGTATTTTTTTAGGTTCCTCTTGTCCAGAGTCACAACAATCTGAAACGCAGCTTGAGCACAGGAATAAGCTCACAGAACTATCACCAGTATCTTCTCAGATGTTTTGAATATTATTGTGCTCAAAGCCCTATGGCAAGCAAGGATTTTACTCTGAAATGACACAACTGCTCTTTTATGTCCATTTCCTGTCAAACAAGTCCAGAAGAAGCATTCCATGGAAACACATTTTCTTATGCAAACACACTAAAAGCAGGGAAGCAGGATGAGTATATAAACTGACTACGAATGATTAATGAAACAGTAATTAGCCTAAGTAGCATTAAAGGGCTATAGGCAATTCAGTTAAGTACAATCTGCATGCAAGCCAGTGAACGTCACTCGTGACGCCAAGGACAAAACTGGGTCAAAATTAGGGCAGGTCCTTTGACACTTGGCTGAAAATTTCATCAATGGAGGACAACAACAAACAGACATTTTTAACCCAATATGACTGATAAAAACTGGGCAAAGAGACCACACACTACCTGAACTGCGCTGCTGAAAACACAGCTCAGGAATTGCACGGTTGCAGCCTCCTGAGCCCCCACACTAGATCATGCTTCCTCCCCTGGGGTCCCTGATCCACGTGGCTGTAAACCGCACTCCCAGGGAAGCACGAGGACCTCTCTGAACCACGATGTGCTCCGCTTGCCCTTCCCTCAAGCGAGTTGTCCTTGCTGCTGATGTGCATCTGTAGCAAAACACCCACGCCCCTCAACCAGCTCCGAGTTTCCAGCACATACAGGCGAAAGGCACGCAAAAGTCACCCATTGCTAGAAGACAGAGCAAACAGACATGGAGGCATGGATTCATCYCACCTAGTTTTTAACTGAAATACTTAAGTTAGGAGTGTAGTTGCCCCTCTTGGTGTCTGCTCCAGCTTCCCAACATCTGCAAGACCGTTTCATACTGTTCCAATGATTAAGGATCTGTAAATTTTAAGACAGTTCCATTTTGGACACGGGAACTGACAGACTAAATTTGAAACTTCTAAAGCATTGTAAAAATGGCAGCTCTGTCTTCTACTTTCTCAGATCTTTTCCTTTTAACAGCATTAACTTACTAATAAAGAGGTAGGTGAAATGCAATAGAAAATTCTCCTATTTTTAAACATAAATGAGCCTTGCAGTTCACCAGCCCACTTCCAGACGTTCTTGCACTTCAACTATGAGTCCCACTTCTGCAACTGAAAGATCTTCAGGCTCCTAAAATTTGGAGTCACCCAAAAGTCCATCAAACACTGCTATATGCCACGTCAGTGGAAATACAGCAGGAACGCCCAGACACTTTTACGAAGTTTGCTTACAACAAACCTTCTACTATTGCTCAGCAAATAAGAACAAGCTCTTCTCACCTCATCCTCCCATGAACAAGTTCATGAGATTAGAGTCTTCCTGAACTCCTTGCCCTCCTAAATTGCAGTTGTTTCATTTCTTTCTGTTGAAGGGAGAGGCTGGCACATGGTAGCACAGACAACTTGAGCATTCAGGTGCACTTAAGGCTACAGACTTGGTACTGTGTGTCTCCTACCAGTAATGCTGACCTAGTCCAGCTTCCTGGCATTAGTGACCCTTCCTTTCCTACCGTCCTTCCTTCCACAGGATTCTTACTGAGAAACCATCTGTATTTTACCCCTCAAATAAAAAGGTAGAAAGAAATCAGGGAGTGAGGGATTTTGTTCAGGCATTTTTTTTTTTTTCCAGAAGAGCTGAATATTAACAAAACCACCTAACAGAAGGGCATTCCTGAGTGCATGAGGTTGTCCTGTGAATGCCAAGAAAAACAAGATGGTCCTACCAAGACACTAACCTTGCTTTTAATTTCCAGATCTCTCTCATGGACTCTGTGAGACCCTATGTGACCCTAAGTCATGCTTCAGTTTGCACCTGAAGCCCTCTGATGGCTGAAACCAACAGGGATGCTCCTAGGATAAAAGAGTTGATAATAATCAGACATTCAATACTCCATGTTAATAATCTCAGTCTCATTCTTTACTTTGTGCTGTAGGGTAACAGCTCTAGGGTAGTGAGTATTGCTAAAGCAAGAGCAGGCTTCCTACCCAGAGCACTCAAAATTGGTGATACTTACACTCTCTCTAATCAAAGCACTGCATTCAGTGCACCAATGTTAATATTAGGTAATTCCTCCGAATCTGTCACTGGCCAGCAAAGCAGTGTTTAGAGACCAATGAAATTGCTTTTAACAAATAAAGTACTAATTTACTAATAATGCTAGTGTTTGGCTATCACAGTGAACAAAGCTGCAGTCTGCTAATGCCATGGGGTCTGCTTCCGGACAGGAATTGCTCAGTGATACTATCAGCCGTTGTAAAATGTCTTGGCCACGAAGTTAATGATTAACTCAGGTCCCCATCTCATAAAAACATCGTATTGTAAGAGCACAACACGCTTAAAGCTAACTGTCACTAATCAATCATGCATACAACAGGAATAAAGCAACATATAAAAGGAGCCAGAAACTCAGCAAATCCTTCAGCTAAGGGAAGACAAACTGCACTGAGGTTTATCTCCATGGAGAAATCCACTGACAAGCTAAACAATGAAAACGGATCGACAGCTCCTGGAGTCCCACAGGCTGAAAAGGACAGTCCTGCGCCCACTGCGGAAGGTGCTGCAGAAATGAGCAGAGCAGGACCCCTAACAGAAAATGCTGCAGACGTGAACAGGTTGGAACTCACTGAAGAACGTATTAAAGAAATTGAAAGACCTTCAGGCACAGAGCAAGATAGTCCTGATGCCTTTAAACCAGCGATTTCGGAAAGAGAGTGTCCAAACTCAAAGCCTCTCATTATGCTAACAAACTCAAACTCTCCCGAAGTATGCAGTTTTGAAATGAACCACCAGTGTTCAATGACAACATCTATTGATATGGACTGCCTAGTCTGCTTCAACAAGTACAACATCTACAGAGTACCAAAGCTCCTGGACTGCCAGCATGCCTTCTGCGCAGTCTGCCTCAAGCTTATCCTCAGGAAAGAAGAGAGTACCTGGATAATCACCTGCCCCCTGTGCAGAAAAGCCACTTTTGTGTCAGGAGGGCTCATCCGCACACTTCAAAATAAAGACGACATCATGGAGCACTTGGAAAACCCCGACTCAAATCCTGAGGCACACGTCTCTGCCACAGGGCTGGACAGCAATAGCTGGACTCAGACCAGCCAAGATGCTTTATACAGAGACGAAAACGTTCCAGCAGACAACAGACTGGCTATCCAGAGACTTGTGCTGCTCCTGCTGCTTGTGGTGATTCTCACTATCCTCATCCTCCCGTTTATATACTCTGGGCTGATAAAATGGGTAATTTGTCTCATGCTTACTTTGGGGTTGGTCATGTCTATGGTGCTTTGCTGCACTCCTAAATTCTACTGGAGGTGTAATAGGGACTTGCTCACCTCCTGCCACAAGGAGACCCACATCACTGCTATTGCCTGAAACGATTAACGTGAGCTGCCTAGAGATAATGGACTGGTCCTGCCTGCAAAGCTGCACGTTAGACACACTAGTCAGTTACTGGACTTTGAAAGCAATCGTTCACGTAATAAATTCAACAGGTGGCTAAGGTATACCACTAAGGCTCAATGGCAATGCACAGTGTTGTTTAATTTCATTACTGGAAACATAATAAAATATTTATATGTTGATATTTATGAGATAAAAACTGTAGGGTTTCCACACCATTTTTATCCCAGACTAATAATTTTGTTGTTTTGCTTTTGTCATTTTGTTCTTGTTTGTGTCATCTCCTGATTAGCGCTGCAGAACATTATCTGAAACACCTGACAGATGATGTCCTGTGAAAATCCCTAGCTGCGGTTGCGTTTTCCCACTCTCTTAACACACGCACACCTTTTCTTGTGACAATGTGCAGAAATAAGACTGCTAAATCAGGGACTGGATGCCTAACCTCAATGGAAGAGAGTAGTTTGAACCCAGGTTATCACTTTAATCCCTATCACTGCCCAAATGGTTGTTGGCAGGGATGGGAAAGGGACTGGGAAAAGGGGATGTCGGTTGATGCCATTTTAAGTTACACACGAAATTGGAGAAGGAAGAGGCAAAATCAACACTCCTAATCTTGAGTCTGTGGCTTGCAAAGGGCAAGGCTCTCAAAAGCTCATGACACTCCAAATTCCCCATGTTATTTAGTACAGAAATAGTTCCTCTCACCTGAACTCCTTTATCTGGCTACCTGCACCGCCTCTCTTCTTTGCCCTCTTTACATTAAGTAGGACATTGCCCTTGGAGATGCCCAGAGATAAACAGAAATCTATCAATTGCTATGCCATACCACATGTGATATTTTTATATGGAATGTGTCCATTAAAGTTTAATAATGTTAATTGCTCATTGACTTCTGTGTTTCAATACCTCACTGATAATTAATGTCAAAACATTTCACAGTTTCCTCACTGACAGGAACTACAGCTGAGAAAGCGTATTAGGGAATCTGTACAACTGAGCTGGTGAGTAAAGCAAGAAGTAACGTGTTGGTTTTTTCCCTTGATTTAAAAAAATACTTAGTTGCTAAGAAAATATCCTATAACCCAACTAAAATTAAATTGGAAAAAAATTAGGAGTTTGCTCTAGTTAAGTTACATTTTTTAAGAGTACCATGGATCTCAGTAGACCTTGGATCAGGCCTGTGGTAAATATTTGTGTTTGATAAGAATGGAAACTGATGTACTCCAGTTGCTCAGTATATAAATATACATAGTGTCTCACCAGCAGATAAACCAGATTAGACTAAGAGGGTAAGGAGCTGCTGTCCTCCCAGAGTCTTGGAAAAAACAGGTCTATTTTCTGCCTAAGAACACGGACCTTCAAGGGAAATAAATGCTTTGTTTTTTCTAATATATTTGGACAGCAACTGACTTATTTCAAAGTACATATGTAGTAACATTTGCTAATAACTAACCAGAAAAAAGCTTTTCAGTTGGGAAAAGACAGGTAGTTTTAAACCCAAATACTGTATTACTCCAAATACAAAGACTGGACCAGATATTCAGCTGTACTGAAAATAATTTCAGAAACTCTTGCCAAGTCTTTCAGCTCATAGACAATTTTCCTGTCGAGTTCACTTCACCAACACTAATGGTGACTGGTACTGTAAAGGTTTGTAACAAATATATTAATATATGCCTGAATGTAGCGTGCATGAATGCATCAGAGTAAGCTAGAAGGGTTGAAGGAAAATCATGTGCTAATTGCTACATAACACTGATCTAATTCAAATGACCAGATACCAAGGAAGAAACAGACCATCCTAAAGATAAGATGACAAAGATGAACTGGACTAGAGCCATAAAATAATCCCAATTTAAAAAAAAAAAGATAAAACTTGGGGAATTTTGCCTAGAAGGGGAAGAGATCAGGCAAGATACCCAACAACAACAATTCCGGAAGGGTGTATAAGTCACACCCAGTATCAGTTTGCCATCATCAGTCAAGAGACATAATGAAGATTTTAGAGGCAGCGTCCCTTGTCCTCAGTATCACACACAATGGAGCCTGGCCAGCCCGTGTGGGCTTGTCAGCACATGGGTGTGGACAAATGAAATCAGAGAATGAATGTGAACAGGAAAAATCAGTTTGTTACGTATCACCCTGCCCTTCCAAAAGGGTGCATTCACTTTTATTACACTAATTTCTACAGTGTCAAAAAAATGGCCAACAGAAAAGGACTTCCCTCAAGGCAGTATACACCAGTGCGAAGGAAGCATGCATGCTGTGCCATGACCAGTGAGAGACTGGGTCTCTGAAAGAAGTCCCATGGATCCATACAGTAAGATTAGCAGCTGTGGAAGTCCAGGTTTCCACCCCCACTGCTTTGTATCAGCACCTTCCCAGCCTGTGTTCAGCAGTTCAACTGAAATGTTTCTTCAGCCTTTGAGAGCCACTAACAATCCGCTGATTCAGAGTTCACAGATGTGGTGGGAGTCATTAGGCCCTAGAACCCGGTATCTTTATAACAGCTGTTGATTCTCATCTGACAAGATAAGGCTCGATGACAATGTAAACCTTTGATGCAGCAACTAAGTTTATGGAGAAAAGGCCAACAAAATTGTATTCCTATTCTAAAACATAAAGGATTTGCTTGTACTTAGTTTTAATTCATGCCAGTCTTTTTGGCAAGAAAGTTTCAGCTCCGAATTACCTTGCCCTGCTTACCTTACCTAGCTGGCTCCCAATTTTGGAGAGTGATTAGGTAACACACTAGGTAGCCTGAAAGAGAGAAGTTCATAATGAGAAATGGGCCCAGGCAGTAAYATTCAGCTGTACCTGACAAACTGCATAAATATCTGAGAACTGTGATTTACAAAGAAAGAATCCCATCGAGACATTGAAAGCATGATAAGACCCAACAGTGGTATTTAAGGATTATAGTCTGTATAGACAGAATCCTGGACCAGCAACTTCAAAGGTGTTTTGTTTAACAATGCATGTACGCAAGCCAGTTTTAATTAAAAAATATGCCTCTCCTTTTGTCATGCTGTGCTCCCACTCTGCCTCCCTGCCCACAGGGCCCTTCCGAAAGCCACAACCTTCCCTATTCCAACCCCTTTTCAGGCTTCTCGTCAACAAACAGCACCATCATCGCCCACCACAGTCACTGGGTACTTATATAAGAGAGTGAGACAGGTGCCTGAAAAATTTTGAGTGTAGGTGTTCTAAATTACTGTTATATGTAGAAGTCTCACTTTAACTACAGAACTTTAAATTAGCCATAATTGTGCTGGCTTTGATTATTAGTAAAATATGTAACAAGATCCAAAGTTTACAACATCTGGTAAAACTCACTCCTAATTGTCATTCCACTCAACTTATGTTTTGGACCACTTTTGACAGCTCTTCTGCGTTACCACAGATATAAACGGGTGAAAATAAACATGGAATAAATAACACATTTCACACTTCCACATCGCTCAGATTATGTACAAAGAGAACTTTAGGTCCTCACAGAACTGTCAAATCTGCAAGAAACTAATTTGCAGGTCTTGGTCTGAGAGCACAGATTTGTGTCCAGGTGATTCCTTGCTTGTTGTGAACTGTTTGCAACTTGTCCATTGTGTTGTGCAGTTACCTAAGTCACAGGTAAAGTAGATACCTTCTGCACCCTAACTAGGATCAACAGAACTCACCTTCCGAAGTTCAGTGTCACATTTAACGACTATATGATGATGCTTAAAATACCTATACGTAACATGAGTACTTGTGTGACTAAACCTGAGGGGGTCTAATATTAGTAGCAAGCAACCAGGACAAGGTATTTGGCCAAATCAAAATCAGCTTTTAAACAGAACTGGTACCCAGATTTTTTTTTTGATTTATTTATAAGTTAAGTCCCCCATAGCACATTTTAAAGCATAAACTGGTTACCCAAGCTACCAAGCAACCAAAACTAGTTTTGCTGTCGTGAAACGCGATCATACAGAAAAACTGCTCTCCTTCCCCCCCAAAAAAGGGATTTCTCCAAAAATTATTATGCATTGGACTTGGGGTTCCAGCCTGAGACTGCTCTCAGAGCAAATGCATGTCTTAAAACCCTCAAAACACAATGCAAAAGCCTCACACTCGAGTAGCACAGGATTTCCGGAAGGCGTATTAACCACAATGGAGCAAAGCCACCTGAGCTGACTGTGCCACTAACCCCRCTATCAGAAGCAACATACATGACCCTCATATTTGCCTGATGAGTGCATATATATACACACACAAACACACACACACTTCAGCTTCTGTTCTGATGGCTTTGTGATCCCACCCAGTAACACAGCATGAAGTGTGAGACACCAATGAAGCTTTAATTTTCCTCAGGGTAACCCTGAGAGACACCAACCTGTCCTGCATCGGAGGTGGCAAAGAAGCCTTGGTGCAGCAACCTGAGTGCAGCTTCACCAAATGCACATCACTACCTCTCTCTGTAACCCTCCCTCAGAGAGGGAGGCGTTCTCACAGGGGAAGAAGGGCTTTAAAGGGAGCAAAAGGGCCGGTACCCACGTACACCTAAACCCGGAGCGAGGCACCAACGTGGCGGACAAGGCCCAAGATGGCGGATAAAAGTGGGCAGCGAGGAAAGAGCAGCTATTCCCATCTCGTAGTGGAGATGGACCTACCACCACCCCCATGAAGGGGCCGGCAGCCGGGTAAGGGCCAGCCCGGCGCTGGTCGCCAGCCCTCGCCATCACCTCAGCCCAGCGCAGCTCCCCGCTACGCTCCGCAATCTATACGCCTCGCTACGCCACTCGCGTAGGGAAGCGTAGAGAAGCAGGACCGCCCAGAGCAGCCCGCCAGCCGTACGCAGATTACGTAGTGGCGGCGGGAAGTGCGGGCAGGGCAGGAAGGGGCGGGCGGGAGGCGGCGGAAGGGAGCGCGGCGGCTCCTATTTGAGGCTGGGCCGGCAGCAGGTCGGGTCTGGGCCGGGGGAGGTGGGGAGAGGGGCTGGGTATGGTTGGGGTGCAGCTCCGCGGGCTGAGGGGGTGAGCGGGCGGGACCCTCTCCTCAGGCCGCTCCCTGAGGGGAGGGCTGTGGCGGTGTCTGCCCTGCTGCCGGGGGCTGTTTTCCTCTCCTCGGTGGTTGTCAAAAGTGCTACTTTCTGTAAAAAAAATGCCTGTATTCTAGCAGCAGAGATTTCAAACACAAAGGACTTGCGATAGAAGTGAATACCGGCAGCTGTGGAGATGTTGGTCCTCACAGCTTTCCCAGCTGAGGTGTTTCCTTCACGTTTTTCCCGCTAGTGATTTCTCTCCGCTGGTCGCATCCCTCTCTGCAGCTTTGCCCACCTTCTGTGTACTGACATCGCTTCTCAGTCACTGCTGCTACAAGCATCGGGGTTAACCGGATCAAATGCGGTCAGTTTTGCAACTACTTAAGCTTTTAGCTTTTCCTTGTCCTCGTCCTTTCGGTCCCTGATCTCTGTTTTACATTTAGCATGCATCTCTGCGGCGGCCGTCTGTATCACATTTGTGTGTTTTTGCAGCAAGACACGATTTTATCTGGGACTGAATTAATTGCATTCTGTGTTTGTACTTCGTATCTACCAATTAAAAAGCAAAGGCTGTGGTGCTCCCACCATGCAAGCACATGTGTGGCTCTGGAGCCCTGTGCAAGTCCCCAGGAAAACTCATCTGCCCAAATGTTTCTGCAGTCATGGTGTCCAATGCTTAACCACAGTTCGGCCATGCTGTCCTCTGGTGTGCCTTGGTAAGGGACTTTTTGGCCAGCCCCATCTGAATAATTATCTACAGCTACTGCTCTGAAGTCGATGAGATGTCTGATTAACTTTTGAGGGTCTCAGAGATGAACGTGTCAGCGGTTTGGTCACTTTTGTCATGGTTTAGGACGAACATGATGCCAGCAGCTCTGTAATTCTTCCAGCAGTAGGGAGCACGTGTGTATTGTACAGCTTTAGATCCACAAAAGGACTATCTTTCCGCTTTCCAAATAGGATTTTGGGAACCGCTGTATAAAATACACCACCTCTCAAGAAAACAAAGGGCTCTGTGTGAAAAGTGTGTGCTGGAAGTGATAAAAAATTTCTCTTTCAAGTGACAGTTCAGATTACAGCAATGCTATTGATTGCTGAATCACATTGTTCAAGACAGGTGAATTCCAGTGCCACAAGCTGAAATAACTTTCTGGATGTATTTCTCTCTCTCAATTGCCTCATCTTGGATTTAGTGGCAAAACTTCTTGGCCCAAGTTTTCTTTACTACATCGCATGTTGCCATTTTTTTTATGCTGCGTGTCTGAAAATCTAAGCCCATTTTTTCCTAGATATTTATGAAGAAATAGATATCTATGCTGAGGGATGCACATCGAGCATACTGATCACAGCATCTTCGGAGCAAAGTCTTTCAAAAACTTTCTCTGGGTATTCCAGATGCTCAGCATCGTGAATTATTTGTTGCATAACAGCAATAAAGTTACATGCAAGAAGCCACTATGGTGTCGCTCCATAATTGGTCACATCTTTTATGTTATTGGGAAACAGGGTTAAACAGTTGTACTGTTTCTGGATCCTTTTTAGCTGCTTCACTTTTCATATGAGCCTGTGTTAACAAATCGATCAATCTATCACAGCAGGGAAGGGGATTTTATTTTCAATGCTGTCTCCCATAATAAGCTAATAAATCTGTGTCCAGAGGTGAGCAGACATGCCAGGTAATTGTTTGTAAAGTTATTGAAACTTTAAGTGTTAGATTATTTCTGGGCAAATTGGTCCATAAGTCTGGATGTTTTAGGAAGATAAGAGTCTAGCGAGTGATGTGAAATGGATTTTGGGGGTCCAAATGAGGGCTTTGGAGCTCCTGTGGTAATAAAACAATCTTGAGAATTTGTAAGAAAGTCCTGGAAAGTATGGAGGCACGTCTTGCACCACCTTCACTGCTTCAATTCAGCAAGTGTAAATGCTGCTGCGTGTTGAGGTTGGTACCGGAGTGGGCCTGCTGGTGCCGGGATTGATCCCAGGCACCCGCTCTCCCCCGGGAAGCATAATCTGGCCCTTCCCTTCTCTGGTTGGTGCAGAAATAACAGAGTTTATTTATTCCTGTGGACTTTGTGCTCCCATGTTGCTGGAATGTGAAACGCACCGAGATGCCTTAGACCCATGTGCTCAAGCCACGGATGGCATCAGGCGGTACGTGTTGTGGGGGGGGCTGAGCTCTCCCAGGGAGAGAGATGCAAGTTACGATAACCRTCGGCCCTTGAGTGATGAATTTTCCTTGCATTTGTACATCAGCAGTTAAACAGTGCAAGCCTTGAGAAATATGAATCTCCTCGAATAAATTTCTGAGTGGGAAGGCAAGACAGACACCWTTCCTGGAAGACCATGACAGACGGCATGCAGATAATAAAATCTCAGCAAAAAGAGCTGCTCCTGTGCTGTGTTTCTTTCTTCTGGGACTCTAAAACTATCCCATGGTGTCTGCATCCTCTGAGATTCAGTTGTAGTGTCATGGGCTCCTAATTGCTATTTAGCTGCTTTTCTTTCTATAGGGTTCAGAAGAAAGGAAACATTTAAATAGGAAGTATATCATGAAATAGGTGGTTTGGGCCCCTTGGAAACTGGCTGAATCTTGATGAAGTCAGTAGAAATTTMAGGTGATATAAGCAAGCTTTGGAGCAGATTGTAACCCATGTTGAATTGTGAAATGAGCTGTTGTCACGTCTGCCTGATTTCAGTCATCTCGGTTAGCCGCTTGTATAATCRGGGGAGCTCCTGGGGAGCAGTTGTAAGCCGTTCAGTTGGAAGCGTGCACGTCTGCGCTCTAAAAAATAGTATTTTGGCCCAGCTCAAGGTCCGTGTGGTGCAGGGATCTTATGTTTAGGGAAAAAGCAGTGGCAGGTTGTATAGAGGAGAGAATGTTACAAGCAAAGCATAGCAATGTCCATGGGACACATTAAAAGTCCTTCTCATCAGAGGCTGCAGCTGGACTCAACTTTCTTAACGCTGTCAGCAATATAAACAGAGGAGCAATCTGGGTTGAGGATGAGAGAGGCAAATTATTTCCTAGGCAGCTGCACTGGTCCCTGCACCAGGGGCAGAGCTTTTATTTTACATGTTATTTTTGCGGTAAACACGTGAATGATATGCCTGAACGGAGCCCAGTCTCTGCATCTTGAAGGGGACTTCTCCTTTTGCTGTGTGAAGTATTGTCAGCCCATTTTGTGCAAAACTTTTGAGAACTGGTGAACAGAAAGTCTGCTGTTGTCTTCTTTGGTCACAGCACCATGTTGTGGGGGGATACACAAGCTGGACCGTGACAGACTTGACTTAATACCGACAGCAAGTGTAACAGTGAAAAAGCAAAAGCAATTTTTCTCTTTGCTTCCTGGTTTCCAACTGYTTGTTGTTTTTTTTTTTTTTTCTTCTGCTTTTTCCTCTTTGAACTTGCAGGTAAAAATGGCTGCAGAAGAGAATTGGAAACATTGGGCTTCGAAACAGCCTAGTGGGGCTGAACAGGCAGGTGAAAAAGAACCATGTGTGCTTCTGGGCCAGCAGCTGGGTGAACCAGGAAGATTTGCTTATGCGGCGCTTTGTGGGATATCCCTAGCATGGCTGTTCCCTGAAAAAGAGCAAAGGTACTACACGGGGTAGCAAGGGGTGAGCAAAGGAGGTGGCTTTTGGGGAGCCGCTCAGACGGAGCTGGTATCAGACTCTGCGTGGGGTCTTCTGAAGTTGGAGGAGTGGAAGATCCTTTTGACACTAGGTGTTTTCTTAATTGTATTGACTTTCTCTCTTACACCTTTAAGACTTCTATACTTCAGCACAAATTGCATCCCTTAATACTGCAGACATCAAAGCATGTACTGAAGAAAGGTCTAGCTCCATTCAGATTGCTGGCTTGTTTGTTTAGCTAGCTTGTGTAGCAACTCGCCTTCTGCTGACTTCTTACTATCTTTGATTTTTTGTGTGAACAGCGACAGATCAACATTTGAAAGCAGGGACCTCTGCTTTTTTGCAAACTCAAAGTTTGCAAAAATCCCCAGTTGCGGAGCCATAACTGCCACTGTTGCCTTACAGCTCCTTCAGGACGGAATTCATTGAGGGCTTTGTGAAATGGCTGGACCTGCCCGAAGCTGTCTTACCTGCTATGACAGCATTTGCTAGCGGCTTAGGAGGTGAGGGCACAGAAACTTTTGCCCAGATTTTGCTGAAGGATCCCATCTTGAAAGAAAATCCAGTTGTCATTACCCAAGTAAGTTCATATGCTCCTCTTGCCCTTGTTTGCTTTTGCAAAAGAGATTTGTCATATGTGTCTGTTTGCAACTGAAGTTCTGTTTGTACAGTCAAGGAAGTAAAGTCAATATTTCTGATGCGCATATATTTCTGAGCAGCTGTGTGGGTGACTGGCAGTCTCTCTATATCCATTAACACCTTGTGGAAGGGATGAACATGAGGCACGGTTACTGTCTGTTGAATTAACATTTTGTGTCTTTGATGCTTTCGCCCTACAAAACAGAGAACCATCAAACTTTTCACTTTGACTGTATTATTGCAGTGGTTTTGATTCATAAGTGTGTTCTACAGATTTGGTGAAACACTGAACCTGATAGGCCTGATTTTCATTTGTTTCAAAGCCCCTTCACTATACCTGTAATACAAAACGCCTCTACATACATGCTCCAAATAGCACAGTTCCCAGAGTCAGCTTTGGCTAGAAGGAAATAAGTTATTGTGACTTTGTTTTCTTTCACTGAGAAAGTATTAGTGAGACTGGGACTACTCCGTAATGTTCTGATGTAAAAGCTGATGTAAAGATAAAAGAGGCGAAGTATTTCGGTGGCATTCACCTTTGCTGCAGAGGCTCAGCTGGGGAAGATATCTCCTCATCCAGCCTCATGTTATGCCATGCAGGGTGAAGAGCACGGTAGGGTGCTGCTGATGCCAGGCATAACGTGGCCACTGTCACCTCGCACCCTTCGCTGTATACTGCACACAAGGAAATAGCAAGGCATCCTGTGTGCAGACAGGCCTCTGATACTGAGTAATAGTTATCATGCACTCACCTTTAGCAATGGCCCGAGAGAACAGCAGATGCGAGAACAAGGCTGCATAAGTAAAGATATGATAGGAGTGAACTTTCTTGGTCATCATGACCAACTCCCATTATCTCAGCCATCTTTCGTGTCCTCTAGTCAGTCCATAAAAGGCCTCAGAGGATCTGCTCCAAACATCTGAATGTTACAATGCCCAAAGTCCTGTAACAGTGTAAGTACAGTGACAGAGAATCTTAACCTTAATTAATAAGTTAGGACAGTTCTTCTAAAATAAGAGCAGCTGTTTTGATGTTGTTTGCTCAAAATCAATAAATCCACACTCGGTTCTTTCTGCGTCTAGATGGCTTGGTATTTCCCAGGTTGTTTCCCTTGTTCTCTCTGCTTCAGGATGGATTCTCTAGAATTAAGCAAGTTTTCCTGCGTTGCTGCGGAGTTTATCAAGGGTGAAATTTTGGTGAAATATATCTTGTGCTTGCTCTGAGCTTATGCTGCATAAGGGCTCCTTGTGCTTTTACAAAAGTGGCTCTGGATCAGTGGGAGCATGCGGTATTTTGCTCTGAGGCTGTAGATAACAATTCTTTGATTAGTCGAAAGCAAAGATCAGGAATAGCTATCAGTCTAATGCCACAACATCAGTACCTTATGCAGTCATGTATATGGGCAAGGTGATTGATTTTCTCAAAGGAAAGATAGAATTAAAGACTTCTGTAGAGCAAGGCAGCAGAGGCTTGCAAGGTGTCTTTGGGAAAGCATACTGGCGTGTGGGAAACTTCAGTGTATCAAGCCGAGATCAGCTTTTTCCTTTTTACCTGAAAATAAACAAGCTACAGGACTGTCCTGGTTTTGGCTGGGATAGAGTTAATTTTCTTCCTAGTAGCTGGTATAGTGCTGTGTTTTGGATTTAGGATGAGAATAATGTTGATAACACACTGATGTTTTAGCTGTTGCTAAGTAGTGTTTACACTAGTCAAGGACTTTTCAGCTTCCAATGCTCTGCCAAGCGCACAAGAAGCTGGGAGGGAGCATAGCCAGGACAGCTGACCCAAACTGGCCAAAGGGGTATTCCATACCATGTGATGTCATGCTCATTATATAAGCTGGGGGGAGTTGGCTGGGGGGCAGCAGTCACTGCTCGGGGACTGGCTGGGCATCAGTCGGTGGGTGGTGAGCAGTTGCATTGTGCATCATTTGCTTTGTATATTCTTTTATTATTATTATTACTATTGTACTTTATTTCAATTATTAAACTGTTCTTATCTCAACCCACGAGTTTTCTCACTTTTACTCTCCTGATTCTCTCCCCTGTCCCACCAGAGGTGGGGGGAGTGAGCGAGCGGCTGTGTAGTGTTTAGTTGCTGGCTGGGGTTAAACCACGACAGGGACAAAGCTTTGTGAATTCTTGATATGTTGCTTTATGGTGCTCTTCCTTCTTTGTATTCAGCTGCTACTGACGCAACGTTTACTGTTTATTTAACAAGTACACACTTTATTTGCTCAATGTGTTCAGTGGCAGGGTCCTGTCAGCACTAGTGCCTGCATTTTTTAACACCCTCCATCTCAGTGGTGCTGAAGGGATGATATATGAGCTCAGGAGATTAGAGGTGAGCTCAGCATTGATTCAATGAAAATTTGAGGATTATGGATTTTTACCTTTGTTTGCATTCATTGCAGATGACTAATACAGGCCAATGTTGGTTAACTGAATCCTTTAAGGACAGTAGTCATAACACACAGTATGCGAAAGCAATGCAACAAAAAGAGGTGAAGAAGTGATGATAGGTGAGAAAATGTTGAAAGTTCTTAGTATGAATAATTTTTTTTGCTCTGAACACAGTTAGAATGCCCATTTTCCTGTGTTTTTCTGCACACATCCACTGCGATGCAGATTGGATGCTCTCTCTTGTTGAGGAAATGGGTTTTGAACTTGCAGCAATTCATAAAAAGCTGGCAAAGACTTTGAATAAAGATCACTTCCCTGTCTTTTTAAGGCTTCTCAATCACATGGGTGGTAGTCTGCATAGAGTTCACAGGGAGATTCAAAACACCAACTTCAAAATAAGACTGAAATATAATAACTGCTGCTTAGAGGAGGAAAAAAAACTACTTGTGAACTAATCTAGTCAATGCTGATTGGATTCCAGATGACTGCACAGCAGTACGTGCAAAGCCTAAACCAATTAGAAATACTTGGGAATGCTAATTGGCGCAGATGCAATAAAAACAGTAGTTCCAGTTTATCAACTGATTACCTGTATCCACCCCTCACCTTTTGAAATACATGTATATCAATGCTTAGGACAGATTTTAAAAGAGATTATTTGATATTAGGTGCCACAGATGATATTGGGCATATCGTATAGGACCTGAGTCAAGACCCGCAGCTCCCTTTGCAACACAAAGGGAGAATTTATTTCCTACAAATGGGCTCTGCACAAACCACAAGCCTGTTGGAAAATTATGGCAACAAGGTCACAAGCTTCCCTTTATTCTAGACTTCAGGCTCTGTGCTTGGTCAACTTTCTGCTTGGGACTCCCAGCCCTGGACCTTCTGCTGGGCTTTGACACCTCTATGCCAACCCTTCCTCGCAAAACTGCAGCCAGGGAGGAGGTGATGGTGCCCATGTATCTAATACTTGGGTAGTTATAGTACTTGGGCTCTGGGAAAGCTGAGTTACATTCCTCCCTCTGCCTATGGGGATTAATGTTTCCAATTCCCACATCCCACCAACCAGCCTGGGGAACAGTCTGCAGCGTGTGTGCATGCACAGAAGACTAATCGTGGCTGGACCTAAAAAGAAGCCTTTTTCTTCTGCAACATGGTGATTGGGGGAACAGAGGAGACCTGATTCAGTGACTAACTTAAATTAAAAGGGTTATTCACACACTGGAGATAGCAAACCAGGACCTTCCCTTTCTTGGGTGAACGCTCTGGCCATAGGGATGCAGGATGAAGGAGCAGTGATGACTGCTTTGTGCAGAGCACAGCCCGACAGATACCTTCTGGAAATGCTTATTCCATTAGGATTTGCAGGACAGGCAAGCAAAAGAAGGCTTCTCTGTGGATGGGAACAGCCACCCAGATATTCAGCAATGGAGGTGTGTGTGTGAAAACATTAGGCAGCAGTGGAGCAAAGGTTTTGGGGCTATACCTTGTGAAAAAGCATCCATAGGTGGGAGTTCAGCTGCCCTAATCCTTTGGTTTCCCTGGTCCTATGCAAAAGCTCTCTTCTCCTTTATGAAATAGCAGATGCTTCTCATGTTAAAATGATATTCAGAGTCCAGGCACTTACTTTTGCGTGGATAATATCTACAGTTTGCCCCTCTTCTAGTAGGAGTTGGTTAAGGAAGGCTTGTTCTCTGTTCTACACTTCTCATGTAGAAGGGAAAAGACTAGAGACATTTTTATGATAGAAATTTTGCTTAGGAGCTTATGGGACTAATAATCGTAAACTCTTTGGCAGCATCCTACATCTTTGGCTGCATTTTTTGTGTTCCCAAAGGGCTGAAGGATTCCCTGTAAAATTCAGCTGTGCTTTATTTGTGTGTAGGAGAGGGAAGTAGCTAGACTGAGCTAATGCTTAGTGTTGTAGTTACATAAAGAACTTAAAATTTATCCAGTGACAATAAAAGAGGAGAACATAGTAGTAAAAACACTGGCCTCTTTTTTCATGGATTTGTCTATAGAAACCATCTATTGGATTGATCTGTTTTTCCGATTTTTTTTTACGATGAAGAGCCAACACAGCAGTCAAGACCCTCAATCTTGACAGGTGGCCATAAATTCTGAGTTTTCTATTTTTGAGGACTTAATTCGAAAGAACTTCATGCCAGTTCAGCCTTACCGCCTAGAGCTATGAATTCCCAGAATGCCAAAGAAAATAGGGGCCACTAGTCCATTAGAGTAGCATTCAAACCTGTTACTCATGTTGAAAATATGAGTATATATGACTATATAGCGAGCAGAAGGCACTAGAGTGGTAGGAGGATTAGAGCCCTGATTCTCCAAACTTTGAAGTACAGTGTAATCGTGGTGCTTGCAATTGCAACAGGATCGCCAATAACAAAATATGGGATGCTTCAGTGTATACCAAACAGGCACAGCCCTCCCATCCTGCGCTTATCTACTTCTGTCCAGCCATTTGTACCTGCGTATGGAGAATTTTGTACTGGAAACATCTGGCTTTGCTCTGTGCTGCCCTACTGAATTGTAGCTTGCTGGCTTCCCATGTTTATGAACTGACATGCTGCAGTAATTAAATCATAGTCCAATGGGTTTTCATGCCTCCATTTTGAGACCTCTGGGCATATGTCATCAGTTTTAACTTGAATATACTTTTTTTCTTTTTAGGATCTTCTATCCTTCTCTCTTAGAGATGGTAAGTTTACCTAGCATTTGTTCTTTGTAAGAATAATGTAGGTGAGTTTACATCTGATGCTTTAAAATGCTCAAAAAGCTCAAGGTACCGTCCTATTTTACCTTAGCTTCCTTTATAGCAAAAGCAGCACACTCTTTCCCTCTGTCCACTGCAGGAAAAGCAACTATTATATTAGGAATGATTAATGATACCTGTTAAAAATTGAACAACTCTTCACCTCTTTACCTTCACATGCTGCTCATTGGCATGCAAATRTATGTGACAGTAGAAAAGTTCTGAACTGAAGTACCTAGAGTGGGGTGTTTCCAGGGGAGCAGGCAATCTCTTCTTTTAGGAAGGCAGTAAAGCTGTTATGAAAATCTCAGCCTAGCAAATTTTCTGCAGATYGCTTGTTGCCTAAAAAGAAAAAAAAAAATTCAGGGAATAAATTCCAGTGTGTCCTGTGAAACCTATTATAAATAAATGTGATTTTACTCGTATATTATATTACGCATAAAACAATTTTCTGGTTTACAATCCATAACATGGATTAGTCTGATAAAATTAATGAAATAAAGACTGCCTACTGAACAAAATGTTCATTTCTAAAAGAAGCCTGTTTTATATCACTACTTGCATTTTTTAAATCTCTGTGTTTTAACATGTTCTCACAGGGAAGAACTCACTGGTTGCTGATTAGCCTGTTTCACTGCAGAACAAAGTACCATTTTTGTTCTTGCTTTATTTTTAATGGAAAATTGACAAGTCAGTTATTGCAAAACTGCTTATTTTGCTAAGCTGGAATTTAAAATAAATATATTTTCAAGCCTTGCTGACTTACTGCCAAGCTGGCTAAGTAAAAAGCTAAGTTGTGTATTAGCAGACAGGAAGCAAGAAGGCTACTCGTTAAAACACCTGCTTGGGCTTGCAAGACGTGGCACATATCGGGGATGAAGTGAAGATAAATACTATCCTTATTTCTCAACTAAGCACAAACCTTAAAAGCGGCGTCATTAAAGCCTACTGAAGTAGTTTGGTATCTTGGTAATGATGGCAATAAATAAATAAACTTGATAGATTGCCAAATGCCATATTTGATCTACGTGCAGCAGGTATCAGAAACATACTTTATAGTTGGGTCTTGCTGGTATCTTCACCCACCCCTAGAAAAGCAATTGCATTTTTCATCCCAGAGTGCACCAAGAACCTTTTACAAAAGCCTACCATCAGCAAGCAGCAGGTGCTACTGRGAGAAACACATTAAAAAAGCAAGAGTTGGCACAAATAATTTAAAAACTATTACATTTAAAATGTCTTTTCTTTAAGAACACCTGCTTATAAGCCCAGGAGTAATCATTACTCCTATCACGCGTTGTCTGAGTGCATTGTCCTGCAGTGAAGTATAAATGCAAACAATTGTCAGTGGTGCTGCTAGGTGAGCTGGTGTGTAGTTTTAAACTCCAGAGTCCCTCCTGCTGCCAACAAGATGAACTGAATATAAAGGATTTGTATGGAGGTGCATTTTTACAAGATACCGTATATCGGTGCATAGTTGAGGTGTACTGTGTCATGCTACCCTTATATATATATATAAAAAATATATTTGATATTTCCAGTTAGGACTGGTCTTGCTGCAGCATTTCTCTTTTGAGAAGAAAGATGCAGCCTATCCAGAGCCAAAACGCCTCTATCACAGAGGATGAAGGATTTGAGATCCTTTTTCTGCCATAGAGGCAATTACCTGGTGTAGTGACTCTATTCACAGGATGAGGTTTGCAGGGAAGAAGGATTTTCCATTTATCGCTCTCTAGRTAGTAGGA
Organism: Phoebastria nigripes; assembly: GCA_035582835.1. Taxonomy (NCBI): domain Eukaryota; kingdom Metazoa; phylum Chordata; class Aves; order Procellariiformes; family Diomedeidae; genus Phoebastria; species Phoebastria nigripes. The sequence goes on from JAYKAV010001842.1 coordinate 734,761, forward strand.
GTTGTCTTCAGATACATGGAAGATGAAGAGGGCCTGAGGGAAGGAGCTATGCTTGTATGTAACATGGTCCTCTAGCACCGCTGAGTGCACCACTCACTGTTTAATCATCTGGTGCGATGCAGACTGATTGATTTCCTGGGCTTCCCTCTGTTTAAGGGTACTACGATGCTCGAGCCAGGGTGTTGATCTGCCACATCAACTGGCTGCTGAGAATCCCCTTGGAGGAGCTGGACGTCCTGGAGGAATCTCTGCTTGAGAGCCTGAAGGAACAAAAAGAGGAAGAGTCAGAGTAAGAACATTTGGGTTGACTATGGGATGAAAAAACACTGCCGGTGCTTGAAAGCTTAGCAGTAATTACTTGTGCCTAAGTCCAGTCTCTGATCATTCCCCCCATAGCTCTTAGCATAATCATTTATGACTTGATTAGGGTTGCAGAGCCCTCACAGCACTTCAGCTGCACTGAGAAGCAGGAAAGCTCAGCATTCTTAAAATCAGAGCTGAGACCCCACCTTGCAAGCTGGTAAAGGCTACTCCGCATGGAACTGCCTCATTTCCTTGTTCCAGTTGCCTCTCCCAGAGTGTAGATTATGCTTATATACATCACAAAGATCTTGTGTCTCTTATCTCTTGGCCCAACATTCTTCAGATAGAACTGCCTCTTGCAGAATGAAGTTCCTATAAATTTCAGGATTAGATCCTCAGCTGCTCATTTTCAATGGATTTGTCCTTCTCTGTACGCTGTTTAAGAGACAGCTGTCTAACTCCTATTGAAGGTAGATCTTGAGGGCAACAATCTGCATCTTTAGATACTTATGGACCTGACTCCTAATTCTGTGTTATTAATATAAGATTAATTCTCTCAATCACCAGTTCTTAGATGTGAAACAGCCAAAATATTGGTATCTATAAGAAATGTAGTATTCTTATATTCCACTTAACAGGCAGGAATTGGGTGAAGGTTTAGCAATATGTAAGGCAGTAAACATGCCCGTAGTGGACTTTCAAGGGACCGTTTAATATTTTTATCTGTCAACTCAGCAAACAGGTTATGAGATTAACCGGAGTGCTAATAAAGGCTTTAATCAACATCCCTGATACAGTACAGTTCAGACGTTACCAGGGGGTTCAGCATGTGATGCTTATCTTTCAGTTATAACTTTATTTAAATAAAGCTTAACTTTATAGCACACTGTAAAAAGGGAAAGTCAAAATAATCTCAAAGATCATGGACTGCTAAACAGGACACCACTTGGCATGCAGGAGCAAGGATTGGTATTAATGGGGACTGTTTTGCTGTGGCTTGTGGAAACAAACTTAATCCTGGACCTTTAGCGCAGGAAAGCACCGATGCTGAGGGTGGGGTGTCGCTTGCAAAGATGTTGCTCCAATACCCAATTCTCTATCAACTGGACTGTGGCTCCTGTAGCACAACCCAAAAAGATAGCAGCATGTCTGATAGTGGCAACAGCGACTGGAGAATTACACTGCGTACTTACAAGCATGGCTTTCAAATGTTGCAGCTAGCCCAGTGCATATCTGGTGTGGCGAAAGCCGTGGATTTCAATCTTGTTCTTTGCCCAAGTTGCAGCCATGGAAGTACATACCTCTTAGATAAAAGGGAAGAAAAATCTTTATAGCGAGAGTAGTCCAAGACTGCAGTGCGAACACATTCGTTATTGCAGTGCTAAAACAAGGCTGAGATTTGTGGGGAAGCAATGACCCTTTGTTTGTTTTAAAGTTAGGAGTCAATGGGGAAAGGAAGTGGAATATAAACCTGTCACCGCTTTGACCTCACAGACTTTTGGGGCAGGGAATACATTCACATCTGCTTAGGATGCTTCTAGCTTTGACCATCCACTGCAAGAGGTTTTGGAACAGTAACAACCAAACAGGGTTTTGGCAGCTTCTGCGTAGGCGTTTTTTACTGATATTTGTTAACAGAAGGTTTTGCTCCTGCCTTTGCTGCTGTGGGTGTGTTGGCCTGTGGCCCAGAATGTGCAAGGTTAAATGCACAGTATGGTCATCTATAGAACAATGCTCCAAACACTTAAATCCATCTTACTAGCACYAAACATGTTGTGACTTGCAGGTGTGAACCTCTCTTTTGGACACGGTACTGTAAGAAACTGGAAAACATGACGTCAGTTGCTTGCTAACGTGTACTCCTGCCACTTTTCATCATTGGAAAATGACCTGTCATTCCGCCTATAAAATCTCTCTGAACATAATTTGTGGTTCAGGCAAGAAGCTGCATATCCAAGACCACTGAGGGTAGAGAAGTACCAGAAGAGGCAGTTAATTACCATAGTTGATAAAAAGCAGTCTGGTAATCAAGTGATAATTGTAATGCAGAAGCTATTAGGAAAGCAACTGTCAAAAGCAGTTGCTAGCAGCTACGGAAGGAAAGCAATGACAGGTAAAAGTTCTCATGACAGTAGTTTTACTTACTGCATCCTCAGGCAGGCTTTAGCTGCAAACGATCTTTCTACCCACGTATCTCAAATTGCTCATTATTGCAACTAAAGCCAGGTTAGCCGTATTTCAGCTCTCTCGATGTCATTATTTTCAGCCCAAGACACAGCACATTGACTATAAAAGCAGATGAACCACTATGTAGAACAGAAATTGCTGGGTATTGCCAACTTAGGTATTAACAGTCAGACTGCAGCACTTGTTTAAAGAACTCCAGGAGCAATTTTTTCCAGGCATTCAGATTGGTGACTGCATGCACAAACTAGGGCTTATCCAAATACCACTTTGACCATGGGGTTGTAGAAAGTGAACGTGGTTTCAGAAATTGCTGAAGAGGTAGCCATTGCAGGCAGCACTGTTGTTCTCTGCAGACAGCTACGTTTGCTGCTGCAGCAGGTAATACATGATGTTTTTTGGAGGATCTCTGTGGAGACAAAGTCTCCGTGCCATGCAAGTCAGTGGGAGTTCTGCCACTGACTTCAGCGATGCAGGGATTTCACCCACTGTGCTTCATTCTCCTCCTGCTGTGTTTTACAAAGCTGCATATTGTTTGGGACTCATCTAAAATTGTCTTTATCAAAATTACAGTGTGCTTAGGGGGTTCCGGGAAGGATTAGGCAATTATATGGATAATGAAAATCCACAATTAGGCTAGGATTAAGAGGGAAAATATCCAAGTTTGGAAGCAAGATAAATCCTCATGTTTCAGGGCCCAGATTAACCATTGCATAAGCAGGCTAGAAGGAACCTTCCTCTGCAAACAACTTATTCCAGTATCCTCTGTTTCTGGCACTTTCCTCTGAAGTGGGAAGTATTTCTTGTAAGAGAGAAACCAAAGACAGTGGAGAGAAGCCAAAAGTACTGCCTGATTAGTGATATTTGTTCCTTTTAGGTTTATTTACCTGTTTCTGATAAGCCTGTTAAAATGTAGCTTAAATGCACACAGACAAATGAACTAATGACTGTGTTTAATACCTATTATATTATTATATTGTGATGTGCAATTAGAAAGCAGCTCAATATAAACACTGTTGTTGTTGGAAAATAGTTTAATTCCAACTCTTTGTTTGTTATCACAAATTACCCCTATTCCCTTTTGTTTCAAACACTTCTCCCTGTTTCCACTTAGCTTTCTTGTGTTTTTTTAAGACACATGGGCAGTATATAGTTATTGAAATGCTTTTGACTTTTTGTTTCTTTTTTTACAAGCTTCAGCCCTATTAGGAAGGGTTTTCCAAGTAAGTAACATCTGTTGGCTTTTGTCAGCAATTAAATCGTTTCAATTTAAATCTGTGGGTTTATGTCCGTGCTCATAAATCTGAGTGTGTTGTCACAGTCGACACCTGCATGTTACTTTTTACTGTTCCCGGTAGGGAAATTACACYGAGGAGAATAAAAGCAGATTCTGATGCAGCACTGTTATCCGTCAGGCTTTTCCGTCAGCTTTTGTGCTTTTAATCCCCCCACAGAACTGCAGAAGTATCAAGAAAAAAGAAGGAAAGAAGACAAAAGCTGAAGAGATACCTGCTGATCGGTTTGGCAACCGTTGGGGGTGGAACAGTGATTGGTGAGGCTGCCCTAGGCATTTTGGAGACTTGCTCCTGAATTCCATGCACAGCACTAGGGAGGGGTGTCTGAATTACACAGTCAGCAACAGAAGCCATCATATCTTTTAGCCCAAGCTCTAATTTTAAAGCGTTCACTGCTTTTTTTTGCCAGGCTGAAGGTAGTATGTCACTTCAGATACCAAAAAACCACCCCAAACAAACAAACAAACAAACAAAAAACCAAGAAAAGAAAACCCAAATCCAAGAAAAGTATTTTCAGCTACACGAAAATAAAACGGAAAGAATTAGCTGGAAAAGTTATTCCAGTGTAGCTTCACTGGCTAGGGGAAGTATTAAACTGAGGTCATCACCCTTAAAAAATGTTTTCTCCTCTTTTGCTCTTGTGTTATGAGAGGATCAGATCTAAACTGAAACTATTTTCAACTCTAAATTGAAAATAGTGTGAGACTAGATCAATGTTTCCTAAACAAATAGGGCATAGTTCACCCCAGGCTACCACACATTCTTCCTTTGACTTGTAAATTATTCTTCATTTTTACTGAAGTTGGTCAAAGAATCTGTGCAGAGATTCAGGGCCTGGGGAAGGTCTCAGAAAGCCCCTTTATTGGTGATGCAAAAAAGACCATCATTTGTATTCTTTCAGTAGCATTAGCAGTACTCACACAGCACAGGGAAATGACTGCCTGGTTTTTGTAAGTGGTAATAGATTGGTGATATCACTTGTTGCATCTTCAGGCTTGACAGGGGGTCTTGCTGCCCCTCTGGTTGCTGCGGGAGCTGCTACTATTATTGGAAGTGCTGGAGCAGCTGCTTTAGGTTCGACTGCTGGAATTGCTGTCATGGCATCACTTTTTGGAGCAGCTGGAGCTGGCCTTACTGGTAAGAGAGTGACCACACATTTCTCAGCTACTRAGGCACAGTATCATGTGTGCAAATGCAGAGCTAATGACTTAACTGAGCTCTGCAGAGCAAGGCAAGCAATTTGAGGTGTAATCTTACAACTGTGAAATTTTTATTTTAATGCTGATTAAGATACTGTGTAGCCCCTGATGACCAAGTAGGAAAAGAATATTTGGTATGTGGCTAATGAAGGAAATGAAAGCTTGCTGCTTTGGATTAGGAGGGTGCTGCCATGGAGAGCAGCAGCTGTTACAGCTGATGTCTGGTCTGAAGTAAAAAAGCCTTCTGCTGGGATTCCCTCAGATCACACAAGCTCAGAAGGATCATGTTGGCTCCATACCAAGCTCTAAGTAATGCATGGACTTGCTGAGGGTTTTGGAAAGGAAAAAAACCCTATCCAAATTACCCAAGTAATTTCTTATGAACTTGTACTGTTAGCAGAGTCTGTCCTTGCTGTGCAATTTCTGAGACTCGTGTTTTTGCCTTGCTGTGTGTAGGATACAAGATGAAGAAGCGTGTGGGAGCCATAGAAGAGTTTGAATTCCTTCCACTTACTGAAGGAAAGCAGCTTCATATCACCATAGCAATTACTGGATGGCTGTGCACTGGCAAATATGGTAAGAACAAGACRAGGAAACTGAGAGAAGCCTGGAGAGCCATGTCTGTGTTCCACTCCAGGCAGTGTTTGTGCTCTCATAGCACTGTGTCTTGCCCACACTTGCATGGCCTGGTAACTAAAACAGATCGTYTCTCAACATAAGACTTTGTAACCCAATCTGCAATCCCAATCAAAACAGAGGAAAGAGAGAGGGCAGTAAATTGGTAGTGATAGTAGGATTGGTAGTAGTCATAGCAGGATTGTTTCTGTTAATAAATGCTGTATGGTTTTGCTAGGAAAGGTCTGTTTGGGGTGGATGATTTCCAGCACTAGTACAAAGTGTCTCACCTATCTCTGAGACCTTATGGTTATCCTCCAGCAATTAACAGAAAATAGCGTCTTTTTTGTTTCTCGGTATCTGCCAGCTAATGAGGTTTATTGGCAAGAAAGTTCTGTCAAGTAAATCCTGTTAAGCACAGCACTCAGGAGGTGAACTTAGAGGCAGCAACCTTGAAAGGTCTGTAGTGTTTTATTTTCCAGTATAGCTTGTCATATAAAATATGTCAACTGTCTGCTGATGTATTCAGCAACCTGACTGAACAGCTGCCAATTTATTCAGAAGCATCATAATTAACACTGGATATCATTAATGCAGAAGGATGTCTCTGTCCTGTTGCTTGTTAGGTTGCAGCTTGCTGTCAGAGTAAGGTTATTTTCACTTTGCAGTACTGAGCTTTGGCTTTTCTCATTGTTTGCCTGCCAGGGGTCCAAATCCTTGGGGTTGGAGGGCTCCCAGGCACTGTTACAAAGACAAGTGTGTCCCTTCAGGAACCTTTTTGTGTCTGTTTGCCCTTAAAAGGGAGTTACAAATGATACACATTCTTCTTCCATAACTAGCAATCTACTATAATGTTTAAAAAAGCAAAACTAGAATTGTCATCCATTTTCCTCCTTACAGCTGTGTCTGTCTATTTACACACTTGCATGACTCCTTAAAACAGAGGGACTGAGGACAGGATTTTTACGGAATTCGCTACTTTGTGATTTTTGAGCTCCCAGTAGCTGCCTATCTTTATGTTCACAGATCTGACAGTACATTGTGGTGCGATCTGGCATGGGGCTCTCTCATGCCACTTTGGTCAGCAGCTGCCTCAACCTGCCCTGCATTGTTTGGGGAAGGAACAGTGTGGGAAGGGTTTTAGTTAATTAAGATGAAAATTCTGCTCTGCCCTTCAGAGTTCATCTGCCATTAATAGCATTGCCAGGCCCCTCCTGGCCACTTAGTACAAGCTACACTACAAGCAGGAGGGAGAATATGGCTTAAAAATTGTTCTTTTGGCCAAAAATTAGACTTGCACAGTGGAAATTATCCATTACCTCTCAAACATCCAGGCACTGCTTTTGATTAGCACCTGGAGGGAAAAAATTAAACTGAAGTGGCTAACGAGGCTAGATGGCAAAGTAACAATAATTGCAGTCTGGATCTGCAAATGCAGATTCCTTGTTTTCAGACAGGGCCATTACTGCAATCCTTGCCCATCTAACTGAAGTGCTGGGAAGATGCTCTGCGATAGATTTTGACAAGATCTTAACATGTTTTCTTGCTTCTGGTCCCATTGAACTCAGTCCGTGCAGCCATTCAGCACTTCATCTTTCTCAGGACAKGCCCTCCTTTGGTCTATATGAGAAGACGGAGCTGCGGGACTTGGCTTGATGTCTGATGATAGGAGGAATGTCCTTAATACCTGCCATAATTAGTGTTAACGTCCATCTGTCTTGGCAGTCTCTGAGGCAATTGAATGGGTCATGAAGTCGGAGCCTGTCCACACTGAAGACTCTTTTCTTTGCCAAGGCAGCTAAAGCTGCATGATTATTTACAAAGCCCAAATTTACTGTAAAACAGTGGAAATATGGAATCTAAATCTCACAGTAGTTTTAAATATGATTCCTCGTTATCACAGTATATTAGTATATTCCAGTGTCCTGACGGTTCTTTTCTGATTCTTTGTTGGACTCATCTTGCCAGGAGTCAGCTGTTGTTGCGTTTTCTCTGAACATGATTTCCATCTTTGCAACCTTTCTCAGGGAGCTTCACAGCACCATGGAGCAGCATGTTGCAATCGAGTGAGCAGTATTGTCTGGCCTGGGAATCCAAGTACTTGATGGAGCTTGGCAATGCCTTAGATTCCCTGCTGAATGGTTTTGTGAACATGATGGCTCAAGAAGCCCTAAAATTCACTGTCTTGTCAGGTAAGAACCTAAATCGTATCAGATCTGCTTGAGTGGCTCTTGTGCAGTTTCACTGTTGGTGTCTGTTTAAAGGGGTTTTCCTAAACAAGGAAGATTTCTGAGAAGGCATCTCCCTTGGCAGTATTGGTACCACCCTGCAGAAGTGGCCAGAGAACCTTCTCTGCCACACCTGTAATTTAGATTTGCTTTTCTGGATTGCTGTGCCTCTGTGTCATTGACTCGTTGTTCTAAAATTACAGCTGGAAACACCTTCCTTCACGCGTGACTGTGTTTATTTCTCTATGTTATTACACTGTGTTTTACTGCTTACATAAACCTTTCAAACGTGCAGGTTACATTCATGTATAGCGTCTGTTTGCCTCCATATCAGAACATCAGATTCTTTCTTATCTTTAGTCTAGCAAAACATTTCTCTGATCAGCTCTTGAGAAAGAAAAACTGGAAATGACAAAAGGTCCTAGGTTTAGCTTTTAACTTCAGTGAACCATCTTGCTTTTGATGTTTCCTAAGAGCAGCCCAGATTTGTGACTATGCCGTGATGTTTGCTTTGTGTGTTGCAGGTATTGTGACAGCCTTGACTTGGCCAACTTCGCTCTTAACTGTTGCCAGTGTCATTGACAACCCCTGGGGAGTTTGTCTCCATCGGTCTGCTGAAGTAGGCAAACACCTAGCACATATCCTGCTCAGTCGACAGCAGGTAATTCGCTAGAAATTATCCAGGAGTAATGTCTGCAAGGGATTTGGCCCACGGAGGTTGTTTTATAGTCATGCTGGTTAACTGTCAAGTGGTATCTTTCCAGGGAGAAGAAAATGAATAATAAACTGAAAAATTAAAAAATGATGCATGAAGGTGACCAGCATGTATCTGGTTTGTTGAGGAAAAATAGGAAGTCCCAAATGAATCAGAGAATTCCTGCTAAGATTTGTTCCATTTAATTTAACCTAAAGCTTTTCTAAATGAAGAAGAAGAGATCCAGGTCATAAATGACAAGTGGCTTGACCATGTCACAAAACAGCCAGGCCAACTCACCTAGTGGAAATTTGAGAACAGAAAGTAAAGACAGGTGAAAAGGAGAAGAGAATACAGAGTGTTAAAAATATTCACTGATAATTAAGAGACACTAGCAAAACAACGTAAGAGAAGACTGTGCAGCAGTAGATGCACCGTGAGCCATGTTTTTGCCTACAGAGAAGTGGAATGGGCTGGTACCTGGAAGAAGTGACAGAAGTTATTAAGCCTCCCTGAGAAGGCTTGCAAAAGATGTTTCTGCCCCCCAAAAGCCTGCTGTTATTTGCTGGGCTGTCACTGGCACGGAGAGAGGCTGTTTTCTGCTGGCCATGTGTTCATCTCACAGGCACGTTAGTCCGGTATCTATTATAGAGGAGCCCTATGGGAGCCGTGGCCCCAGAGCTGTGTGTCATAAATAACAATGTGAAACAGCAGAGTAGAAACAAACTTGATTTCTCATAAAAATACAATCCCAGGAAAGGCAATAAACTTTATTTCATACAAGCCCTTTGTTTTGCTTGGGGGCATTTGTTACTGCCTTTTAAGCATTCGCTATTTTGAAAACACACATTCCAATGTGCTGGACCATCTAAAACTAGTTAGCGTGATGTCTAGGGAGTCCATCGCACACCTGCTCCCTGGTTAATACAAAGGCCATTTTTCATTGTTGTTGAGATTAGGCTCCCTTTGATCTTACAGAAAATCTTATTAGGCTATTCAGAATAAAAGCTTACCCCACATCTTTTTTTATAACAGCCACACAGTGCTGCTGCCATTCAGTCTTAAATCTAGAAGTGGTCAATATTTTTGTATTACAGCTGCTTCTTCTGTTTATTGAAACATTTCTAGGAAAATTTTGTTCCGTGAATTAGGCTTTCGTTTGGAAATTTCAAAACAATGAGAGTGAATGTTTTGTTTCTGTTTGAAACATCTACTTTGTTGTAACTTCTGATCATTAGATTCTTTCAATTGATTTTCTGAGTATCAAAAAATACAAAATACTCAGATATGCAGAATTCTGAATGTTGAACTGTGCATAACTTTAAGGATACAAAATCCCTTTGAAATCAACCAAATTGCTCGAATGTTTAAAAGATCATGAACAAGCCTAAGTGCTTTGCGTATCAGGGTCTTGGGGATCCTATGGCCAGTCTCTTTCTAGGTCTAGAACAGTATTTGATGGTGTTTCCTCCTTTCCTTCCTTCTTAGGGCAAGCGACCTGTCACACTGATTGGCTTCAGTCTGGGTGCAAGAGTCATTTACTTCTGCCTGCAGGAAATGGCTCAAGAAAAAGGTAAAATTCAGCTTATAACCTTTTTCTCCTTTATTTTCCTTACTGCTGGTAGAGAAGTTTTTCTTCCAAGAGGAAGAGTTCTTCTGGAACAGAGCTTGGGTCTTTTAGGATAGGACAGAAACCTAAAATAATGGTTTTGAAATGCATTTGGAGTCAAATTCTACTGTCGTTTCCACCAGTTCAGTGGATTAAATCCGCTGTCTTCACTCGAGGTGCTCCAGTGTGTCAGTTTGGTCTCCAGTCTGTAAACAACAACTTGACATTTTGTGACATTCAACTGCTAGATCAGTCTGTGAGCTGCCCACGTGCCACTGTGATCTTGGCAGAGGATGCTTTGCCTTTATTGGAAGCTCTCTGTAGCTATTGTAGCTGATTCCCTGAGTCCTCCCTTCCATTTAAGTCACTGAAATGCCACTGTCATCTGCTATTTTCATGGTAATTTTTCCCCAAAGTCAAGTATAAAACCATCTGTCAATTTATTACCCGTTGTGGTTCTGTTTATTAATAGATTCTATTTTTAATTTAGAAAAAGAATAAAATCATTATGATCAGTTGATGTAAATTGCATCTTGGAGTTGAGTCAGTAGTGAGTGTGTGCGTGCAGCCTGCCTTCCCCCCTATGTAGCTAATTTAATTCATTAACCATTTAGCCTCACAAAGAGTCGCTAATAAATAAGGAGCTTTATAAAGGAAAATGTTCAATAAAGTCCAAGAAGGTGGGAATAGAGTCAAGTGAGGACGGAGAAGGACAGCTGTGTACCAGAACTTCACTTCTGGTTTAAGGTGGAAGTCCTCAAATACAGGAATTCTGTTCTCAAAATAAATCTAATCAAATCCAGAATGATCCTAATGGAGTTATACTGAAGCCAGCATCCAGATCCTAATCTGGCCCTAGATCTACTCTTTTTGTGTCCTAAGAATGCCAGAGGCTGAGATATTTTCAGGCTTTTATTTAATGGTCTGCAGTCTCTCGCTGGAATAACATGGGACCGTAGCTAAGTAATACGTGAAAGGAAATCATTAGGGGCCTTTAAGGTTGGCTGCCATTCTAAAGAAATCTAAGCATCATAATTATGTATCATAGCAGCTCCCCACTGTACACTAATTTTTCAGTTCCTTAATTGAATTATGAAAGCTGAGCTGTTTGTGAGATGAAAAGCAGCATGTTTAGCGCAGATTGCCAAGGCGTTCTTCACATGCACATTCCAGCGCAAGCCACAGAAGGAATGGAGCTGGGACCTGGGACATCTGAGACTGATTTGGGTTTGGACTGGGATGTCTCACACGAAAGAAATACAAGGCCTAGTCATGCAGGCCTTTTGTATCCAGATGGCAGTGGCATTTCTGAGGACAAATAACTAATCATGGATTATCCAGTGAAACACCATGGCAGAAACTCAAATTCTGTTAAAAGAAAATACGCTTCTGCAAAGCAATTAAATAACCTTTGGGATACTTCATCACAAATGACTTTGGAAGCCAGAGCTTAGTAGGTTTCCAGAAAATGACGTTACAGCAGAAGATGTAGTAATGACCCGTCAGAGACAAGTTACTACGTGGGAAGATCATTGGTCTGATTTCTTCATCACGATTCCCATGCATTTTAGTAAATAAGAAGTGTAAACTAATGAAAATTGATAATGGCCTGAACCTTGAAGCCATACTGCGCTCGATAGGAGTGAGGTATTACACATTACATATTTGTCTAATACTGATCACAGTGTCCTACAGAATCGCATGTGTGACCAGTATCACCACTGGGTTATCATATTTGCTGTGGTTAGGTATCAGGAATATTGCTGCCAAACTCTGCCATGAAACACTGTCCTTGGCACTGCATCTGTACAATGCCCAGAGAACGCTAAATTCCACGCCTCTTCTCTTTTCAGTGAGGACTAACATGATGAGATGCTTTCCTTTTTGCCCAGTGAGTTGCACCCTAAAGACACAGTGAAGCCCAGCTCCCAAAGACTGGTTATAGTCTCTGAGTCGGCTTGTATTTTCCGCACCTTTTCTGGGCAAATCATCTTACCAGTTTTTAATTTGTGCCCATCAGTAATTGCCTTTTCCCCCCCCCTGCTGTGCAGACTTTATTATTCTTCATCATGTAAAAGATTTGCAAACTGTGAAATACATTTAACTTATCTAGAGTGTCAGCAACTGTGCAGGCCAGAGATCTATTCTCAGGTTTCTGTCCCCCTTGGTCAACATTCGAAGAAAATGAGTATTTTTCAGCCAAGGCTAAACATTTTTGTTCTGAGCAAGAAATAAGCTGTACAAAGGACTGGAGAAACAAAAGCTTCCAATACCTTACCCAAATGTTCAGGATCCTGATGAATTAGCTGTTTGTTTATTCAGTTGGCTCACACTGTGGCCATGGAATTTAGTACCTTGGTTGGAAYGAGCTCCCCATTCGTAAGGCTCTGGGTTTCTTTTTCATTGCCCATGATTATGGGAACAAGACTTTATTGCTCACAGATTACACTAACAAAATTGAATTGCTCTTTGCTGTTCTCTTGATTGGTGCAAAATTTGCTTTGCAATAAGAAGTAATACCACGAGAGCTCTTTTGGATTGTTGCCAGCCACTGGGATTTATACTGCAGAGAAAGATGCAGGCACTGCAGGCAGCTCCAAGTCTTTTACTGCTATTAGGGAAAGGAAACCAATTGACGTACGTTTAAAAAGTCTAGCCAGGCAGCACCTTTCCGTCATAACTTGATGTGGTATGCAGTCATTCTCACTTTCACTTCCCCGTAAACTTCAGCATATTGTTTTACAAACTGCAAACGCCAGCCTGAGAATGGTTTAGCTCACATCTTGTACACGCTGGTCTCCCACGGGTGGAGAGTATGGATTTGGCATGCTATGCCCATGAGTCTCCCAAGACATGCGCTGCTGTGAATTTCATTTAACTGCTATGGCATCAGGTGCTTGATCTCTCTTTACCAAGAAGATTTATGAATAGATATTAATATATTGTTTAGGAGTTTAGGAAAGTAGCAGAGCTGCCCAATATTTCTCATTCAATCATTATTTCTACTGAAATTCCCCAGCTGCAGCTGTCTGATGAGAGAGGAAGATTTATTATGCTTAAAAGTCAACATTCCTTTTCAGCAAATCATGCCCTGGGCATTCAGGTTAAAGTACCCTTCAAGAAAATCAAACCAGTTTGATAGATTATCATTTCGTGTTGGCAAATGCCTTCATTGTTGCTAGTTCCCAATCAATATTAAGAACTTGGGGGTTTTCTGTTGCATGTACAGGTCATGTTTTTCACGAACTCAGCTCTAAGTACCGGTTGTGGGAAGAGTTTATTGTGCTTAATATATGACAACATTTGCTCACTATATGGAATGTCAGTCCCTTTCACCTGTTTCAAAGCATAATAGTTCAGCTCTCTGCAAATCCAGATCAATAGGTCTGTGGAAAGAACTTTCCACAGGTTTGCTGCTTGAACTGCATCTTTCTGGACAGAGGCCAGGCCACTTCTTGCTCTTGCCATCAGCCTGGTTCCTTTCACTGTCTCAGGATCTCTAATTTTCACATTTACTGACTCCAGCTGGAACTGCAGACACTTAGCTTTTATGCAGAATGATGTTTAAGATTGTCCTTTCCATTGTTTCTGTCTTTAAAATTTAAACCACAGAAATGATGATTTTTCTGTAGTGAACATCTGAACATACCCCTCCTTCATGTACATGTAAAGATATCTTTTCTGAGCCGTCTTCTAAATCTGAGCTGTTCTGCTTTCATCTTAATAGACTCGCAAGGGATCATTGAAGATGTGGTCTTACTGGGAGCTCCAGTGGAAGGAGAAGCCAAGTACTGGAAAGCTATCACAAAAGTGGTGTCAGGCAGGATCATAAACGGTTATTGCAGGTCTGTACATGCTCAGTCCCCTGCTTCATTATCCTAGCGTCACTTTGAAATGATTTTGTACGTTTATCCCTTTTAAACATTTTGTAAGTGAATAATTGCTCAGCTGGTGAGTACGTTGATTCAGTAGCACCAGAGACAGTAGTGCCAGAGTCTCTTCCCTCAGATTAATTGGAGATGACAGTCTTCAGGAGACACTTGAAGGCTGTTCTGTCTCCAGCTCTTGGCTGTTTGCGATGCATAGTTACACTGGAAGCCTGAGGTGCTCAATATGTAGGTCCTGTTCATACAGTGGCAGTGTTATATCACCCTGGCAGCTTAAAGCTGGGTCAGTGTGTTTGTGTGCATAATTTGACATATTCTAAGGCCCCTTTAAATCTCAGCTTTATGTAAAGGACTATAAATTCGGCCGTTAAGTTCACTGACAGTTAAAGAATGCGAATTAAAATCTATAAAAGCTTTGAGATACAATTCACTAGGGGCTGCTTATGGGGAACAAGATGTGAAAATTGCAATGGAAGGGACGGAGCTCAAGCAAATCGAAGATTTTTTTTTTATATCTAGAGTCAGTTTCTGGTCAAGATAGTCCACGTGACCAAGATATTTTACTTACAAAGGAGGTATAGCTGGAATAGCTGTAGCAAATATACTAAGGATGTGAAAGAATAGAAAGGTTACCTTGAAATCAAATATCAGCCTTATAAAACTGCGCAGACAACTGCTATGCAGAGTTGTGAGAGCTGCTGGGTGAGAAGAGGGAGATTCAGAGGCATGAAACAGCTGAAGCAATCTTATAAAAGCTATTAAGAATTCAAGTGACAGTATCAAATCTAATGACTGTGTATTAGAAGATAATTGTGACAAGAACGCTGCTTAGCAGCACGATTAGAAGAGGGGAAATTAAAACAAAGGAATGAAGCAGGGAAGACTGAGAGCATGGGAAAATAAATTGAGAAATAACCAGGCAAGAAGATTAGCAAAGAACATGTAACTGCAAGTCAAGACAGCTTATAAAGCCATGAGCCCTCAGGTCAAGGACGGTTGAAAATGCTGTTGGTACTTTCCATACACACATACATATGTATCCCTACATACATAGGTATAAGATGAGGAAGTATTGTATTACTGTGCATCTAACATAGTATATTAATTTACAAAGAAGAACTAAATAAAGGAATTAAAAGCATTCGAGATTAAAACAAATTATTAATCCCATCTGTCAGTTAGGCTGAAAATTGTTGCTTTTGTCCTTTTTGGGATCACAGGAGGTTTTATGGATGCCGGATGTGCACACCAGTTACACTATTTCTTCATGTGACATAAGGAAAAAGCAATTGCTGCCTCCTTGGGAGTGCTTCTGTGTTCCTCTAAGAAGCCATAAATGATAGCAATTGTTGCATAGAACTGAATTTGCCCTGGCAAATACCGTTCCTCCCTGTGTTATACAAAAATCAATTTCACTGCAAAAAGCTCAGTGTATTCATTTCCTATAATAATAAAAAAAAAAAGATCTTGTTATAGTTTCAAAGCCTGCATGTGCTCTTGGARTAAAATAGTATGTGTGTTTGTACCTCTGTGTGTGCAGTAATCTGGTTAGTCTCTGCTTTGGCAAGCCCGTGTCTTGAATGTTGAATGAAAAATGATGTAGAAATTGTAGCTTGTTGCTCACAAATAGAAGAATCAGGCGAGAAGATTGTCAGGAAATATTCCACTATGGTGGTTCTCTACTTTGCCCTCAGATGCTGAATTTGAGGGTTATTCAGTTAGCGTGAGGGGCAGCTAGAGGAGGTAACTGAGAGATATGGAGAATTTATGTGAGGATATTAGATATGAGAGAAGGATTATACAAACATTTTGTGGTAAGACCTCACCTGATTCTGATTTCTCTGGTCTCTTGCTTATACAAAGTGTGGCCTTGTTCTGTCACTTCAGGAGTAACTCTATTTAGGTCAGATGAAGTACACTGAATAGAATTCCTGCAAGATCAGATTTGGGCCCAGTTTGTGAGCTTCAGTCCAGTGTAGCTTGTCTCCTTTGGCTTTGAAGTCTGAAAGGATATGGAGAGTGAAAGCCAGCTGTCAGAGCTGTCCCATCTGATTTCACAGAAAGGTTACGAATTCCTAGTGGGAAACCTTAACCAAATTAGTTAGACTCACTCAGCTTTTGAAAGAACCCATGCCTGAGTAGCATGGATGCATTGCAAAGATTTTGCAGAGCTCTGCGTAGACTTACAACTTCTAGCATAGACCATTTTGGAGTGGACAGGAGCAGCCAGAAACGGCCATCTGTGCAGGTGCATTTCACCTGCTGCCCTCACAGAGTACAAATACCACTCGCATCAAACTTAACCCTGAAACTGTCACGGTGACTTATGGCAATACTTTACAGTGGGAACAAACCCTTCCTAGTCCTGTCATTGAAACCATATATTTATACAGTACCTATAAATCAGGAGCACTCCGAGGAGCTTCACAGTYGATATTTATGTCAGCAACATTGGTATTGTAGGCCTTGTCACATTTCCAGCTGACTACAGGCTGGAGAACTTCTACCTATTAGTACATTAAAAAGATTAAATATGTGAATGTATTGCAATCTCTAAGCAAATACAGAAATAAATAGAAGGGTCAGATTTTTAAACCTGCTGCAGGTAATGAGACTACACCSATGAATCAGGATTAAATTCAGACTTACACTACTGTGTCCCAGGAACCTGCCCTGAATTCGGCAACTGCTGTGATTCCTACATCAGACAAAGCTGCAGCAGGTCTTGGTCCAGACATCGCTGTGCTTCCCAGCCCTTCTACTCTCCTCGTGGTCTGAGTAGTCACATATTGCTTTGGTTTGGCAACAGGATTTATTCATGCTCTTCTTCTGCTCTGCTCCTAGGGGGGACTGGCTGCTGGGGTTTGTATACAGAACCTCTTCTGTCCAGATCAATGTTGCAGGCCTCCAGCCAGTCGACTTGGATGACAGGAGGATGGTAAACATGGACCTTTCATCTGTAGTAAGTAGTACTTCTTATATTCTCAGTTTTTTCCATCTGTCCTTTGCTTGCAGCACTGTAAACTCACACTCATTGATTAGGGGAAGTCGGGTTACAGAAGAGAGCACCTCTATGTACGTTGTCCCTCTTTCCTTTCTTTGACATAACTCTCATCTCAGACTTCACTGTAGATTTTGTTGGCCCAGCCAGTGCTCAGTATTGAGCAAAATAATAAGAATTTGCCTCTCTTGTTGGATATGTTTGGGTTTTTTTGGTTCTGAAATACCTCATACTGGAGACAGAAAATGCCATTATTCTCCAAGAAAGACCTTGCTGTCATGCAAGCCCCGGATCAGCAGGTAGGTAGGATCAGCAGCTGGGAAACACACGACRGCAGAGCAGGTGCAACCTGCAATCTTATTTGGTGGAGACTTCAACACTGTTCAGGTTCACACAGGAGCAAGTTCATAGGCCTTGTACCTTGGTCCCCTGGGCTGCATTGACGCCGTGGTGCAGGAACCACTTTGTAATTACAGGAGCTCTGTGATATTGATGGCCGGTTTGCTAGGTTCAGACCTGGGCTGCTGCCTTTTTGGAGTGTAGGTCTCCAGGAAGCAGGAAGAGATTCACCTGTATGTCTGGTAGACATTTAGTTTCCTCAAAGCTATCTGGTGTCATTAATGATAAGCCACTATATTATATGTCCAGCAATATTCAACTCAATTACCTTAAGCAAACTAATGACCTCATTGCCTTATCTTTACTCGTGAGTGAGCTCTTCCACAGAAAATCACGCAGAACGTAGCTTGTGTATTCATATTCACAGTAATCTTGGACATGCAATCTTTTTTTTTCCATATCTTAATGTTTTAACTCATTTTTCACTCTCTGCAAACTGGACTGGAAGATGCTCAGCACAAAGCTCAGGATACTTCCATGGTCATTGTTCTTGCCGTGACTCCTCCCGAATGTCCCCACAAGCTGGTAGGGATTGTCAGCATTGCTCTGCAGCCAAAGGCACTTTTAAGTGCTTTCAGATTTTTTGGAGCACCAGCCTGCGGAGCCTATAAATACCCAACTGTTACCAGCTCATTTCATTCATTATAACTGAGCTATGTACAGCCCTTGCCAGAAAACACAGGGCTTAATGCTGTACAGATAAAATAGAGACTTTGCAGAACAAAATATAGGCTTCCCAGAAGGAAGTGGTCTAGTAGAGGCTTTTAAACATGGTCCAGTACTGTAGCTGTCTTTGTATCTTTGCCTCTTACTGGGTTGTCTTGGTTAGCAGTTCCACATGCTCCCAAATCCATTTTTTCACCGTCCCCCAAGTTGCCATTAGTCGCTTGCGAGCAGTGACATCTGTTGCTGGCATGAAAAGAAAAGTGGCCAAAGATGTCAAGCAGTGGTGGCGCTGGGGTGACTTTTCCTGTTAGTTCAGTCCTCTTTTTGACTTCTCTTCAGAGATCCTCTTTCTGTTGACCTTCTGCTTCCTGAATTTTGAAACCCCCTGGAGTCCTGCAGACTTTATCCTGCCTGGCTCACAGCAGCCTCTCCATTTTTCCCCCAGAGGAGCAGTATTTACATTTCAGCTAAATGAATAATGGTTGCAGAGCTGCTATCTGCTAATCTTCTATTGTTGTGCATCTGTATCTGTGCTGCATGATGCCAACAGACAATCCCAACGCTGTTCTCATTTCAGAAAGAGCTGACACTTTCACTTGCTTAATCTTACTGCAAAGCATTGGGGGGAAAAAAGAGCAACCCCTTCAGGGGTAAAAACCTATATTAAGTAGGTGTCATTCTCTTGATCCATTTTCCAGACCATGGAGCTTTATGAAAAGAAATACAGTGCATTCTGATGAACATTTTAAAAGTAAAAGGAGCAAGAATGGGGAAGGAAGTATTCAGGGGCAATATTTTTTAAAGTGGCAAGAAAGCAAAGATGRATTTTGCTGCAAATATAGTGCAGTAGCATAACAGAAATATATATAGAGATATTTTCTATAATGCGGACCAACTCCATCCCTGCAGATGCCCTTGCTGGAGGTCCCCATGAGTCTCCTGCCAGGAATAAGAAAGGACAAGCTGTGATGGAAGAATAAAGCATAGATAATGCAAAGGTGCTCAGTGTGCAAATATTATGCAGGCAGCCTCAGTATTTTAGGCATCTCCCAGTCCATCCATGATGAAAACTGAATTGGATCCAAAGGGCTTGGTCCTCTTTGCTGTGGTAGCATCAGAATCCTCAAATGAGTGGAGGATTAAGAGACCTCAGTATAAACAGGAGTTCACCTCCAAGACATTTATTGCATGTCTCTCTTGATTAGTATGTTTTTTATCTGACTGTCAGTAAAAAAACTGAGAGAAAAATGTCCTCCCACTCAGCAAATGCAGTTATAAAAGCCTTCCTAATGGTTACAATGGGACTGATTTATTCAGTAAATTTATTTGACAGCACCTGTTACAGAGACCAAGGAAGTAATTGAGCTGTAGTGTATTAGATTGATTGCTGTTTGTTCAAATGGGATATTGTAGATTACATTTTGCATTAACATTTGAATATTGCAGAAATGCTCAGAGTCAGAACGTAGGCAGAGCATTTTCACAGAGGCTTACAAGTCAAGAAGGGTACTTAATTTTCTCTGGGCAGTTTTACCACAGCAGAAACCAGGGATGAACTTGCAAGCTTGGGGACAGCAGGAATGCTTGGCTGGAAGTCTAGTAGAGAGCACGGATGGATTGTGACGATTACTGGAGAAGTCAGTTCTGTTCTCGCATTAGTCCAATGTGAAAATTGTCTTAAAGATCTTTAGACTATGATTAAGCTTTGCATCGACTTTAAAACTCGTTCCTTTCCCATGCTTTCGATGGCAGCAAAATTTTCCTTTTCTTATTCTTCATCAACATGTTGTCTGCCTACCTGCTGCTGGTGCTCACAAATTCCTGTAAAGGCAACATGCGGCAACATCAACTGAGAGTAAACCCCTCCTTATTCAAACACCTGGATTGCCAGAGCCATTCTCTGTACAGCCCACAGACTAAAGATACAAGGTACTTTTTAACCTCTAGAGCAGTCATTGCAATGGTACGTAGAGAAAACATGCTGATGCATTTCACAGCCATGTTCTTCTTCTGCAGCGTCTCTGCACAATGGAAAGCAAAACAGCAGAGCTTCTTTTTAGAATAATGTGTATCACACATCAGCACACCTTTGCTTTTTCCCTCTGAGATACCTCAAAAGCTTTTTACCTCTTCTTTTCTTTGCTGCTGTAACTGAGCAGTGGGAAAGCTCTCTTTATGACAATGATTATAAACCAGGAATAACTGATCTCTCTTTCCAAAAGCTCTCTCAGAAGAGGGGCCTAGTATTCTCATTATGAGGGAAGGCAAACAGATTCAAGGCAGCCTGGCCTTCAGCCAGGCAGGTACACAGCGTACATAAATACCATAAGCAGATGAAAAGTCTGAATTTTGTAAAATCCAACTGATTTGGCATTTCAGTGGGTCAGGCTTTTTTCCTAAAATGCATTAAACGGTGGGTTTTTTTCCCCTGTATTCCCAAGACTTGCAGCAAACAATTGGTKGTGGTTACGAGATGTGGATTAATTAAGAACCCTGGGGAGTTCAAAAGGCAAAAGGTTGCCTGTGTCTCATTACACCTTTGATTCACTTGTTTCAAATGAGCAGTGCCACCTCCCATGGTGACAGGCGTTAACAGGATTAGAAGAGCAACAGCTAGCAGCTTCAGCTTCAGGCAGCGGCTCGAAGGAGCCTGGAGAGCCTTCTCTCACATCTGGGGGACAGGCAAGTCTCTGTGGAAACAAGTCTATTTGTCTGCGAGGCTATAAGGTCACAGGGATGATTTCTTCCTCTTTGTATGTCCCTGCAACTCTCCTGGAGTTGTCAGTGGCTTAGTTTTCTGTGATCCTTCTTGCTGTTGATTTGGGAGCTCCAAGAATCACACATTAAATACATATTAAATACTTTTTTCCCTTTGGGATCCAAGCAGAGGGTGCTGGCAATGTCCATATGTTACAACAGAGGAAGAAACTGGAAAAGCTTTTCCAAAAAAGTGCAAATGGAGCCATTAATAACTTGCAGTTTGTTTTTGCTTTGTGGTAGACAAAAGCTCAAAGGCTGGTGTCCCTCCTTGCTTCAACACAGATGTATTGCTTGATCCTGATGTACTYTTTGGAAGGCTGGGGATATTTAGCTGCTTCTAAAAGGCAGAGAGAACCATTTTATTGCGTTCCTTGAGCCTTTATTTCGTAAATCTGGTGCCAAAATTCACATACGCACTGCCAGTCAGAAGCAGCGTGGTGCCATAACAGTGTGGCCTTCCTGCAGATTTATAGAAGTAATTTTCCCATTTCCTCCATTGTGCCTGGAACATGTGTGTATCGTTTCACAGTGGGTTACCACAACATCTGTTTGTGTGCATACAGTGTTCAGACACCCCGACTACCCTGGGCAAAGCTGAATTTCTGGGACTGCACCCCTCTCCTTCAGAAAAGCTGAGTTTACCAAGTGCCACATTTTAGAAAGATTCACAGGTAGTTTATGTTTACATCTAATACAATTCAACATATGAAATTTGCTATTCCATTTGAGTAACCAGCAAAGTTTTAATACCATTACATCTTTCTCCCATGGAGCGTAACAATTTGCATCACTTAGCACCTTTTATAGATTTTTCTCTTACACTTTACACATTACAGCACCTTGCATTTGAAAATAGGACTGTTCTTGCAAAGCCAGACGTTGCAGACTCCATTCTTGACAGGTTTGCAGTGAACAGGTTTGTAGCTGTTGACTTTGCAAGCAGCTATCCCCATCACACAGACCTTACTCAAGCAAAACTGCCRGCAAAAGCAGTAGGAGTTTTCCCTAAGTAGTGTTAATAATGTTTGATTCTGCAAGAGTGGCTACACAAAGCACAATAAGGTGAATTAAGGACATAAAATGTAGCTTTCTATTTCCTGTCTTATGTTGGAACACGAACGCTAATTCTGTATAATTTTTGTGTTCAGTTTTGAGCTTTGTTTCTAACCTCTTCAGCTGACATGGAAAGAAAATTCAGCTGCAACATCAAATTAAAAGTGTTAATCAAGGGGAAGACTGACTTAGCTGACATATTGTGTACGTGAGGTTTTCTCCTGTAGCACAGTTTCAGCTAATGTGTTTGAGATCTTGCAATTACAACAGCATGTGTTATTGATATTAGCTGAATGTAGCTGAAATACCATGAAGCTTATTCACTGCCTGCTGCCCCAGTGACACTAGGGTAAGGTAAGGTCTTAAACTTGCTGCAGATCCCGGTGTGATGGATTTGTAGGAGATCGCATTGCTCAGGAGAGATGTTGCACTACTCCATAGCTGTTGACATTTCCCAAATGCCCAAGACTTCTTGCCCAGATACATTATTACCATCAACTCATAAAAGAGATTAAGGGATGAATAAGCTGAGAACAGGTCATTGTCCCCAAAGACGGCAAAAATTCCTTCAGTTAACCAAAAGTGATCTTGTTTCGTGGAGTTGAGCTGAGAAGCTGGTTTGAAAGCCACAAAGATGCTAACGTTTCAGCTGCCAAATCTTGTGTATTCCCAGAGCAAGATGGGGAGAGGAAGGGTGATCGGTCCCTTTCAGTGCTGTCCAGTTTGATATGAATCCAGTCTTTATTTTTGGGGATCTCTTTTCCTCTGAGGCCCAAGAGATTATGTTCAAATTATTCCCCAGCAATAATTATATGCAGAGTTTATGCAGGGCCTTTTAAAACATTCTTTATACCATCTAATTTAAATAATTTCCACTTGGATTAGCACCGAAAAATAAGTGTTTGATTATAGCCACTTTAAAAGTGAGTGGCATGTTTTGCAACTTTGATGTAGCTGGAAAGACTTGAGTGTTCAGACACCAACCTAATAGCTAAAGAAAAGAACCGATTCCACTTCTGGCAGTCGTCAGTGAGAGCATCAGTAAAAAAATAGTCAACAGCAGCTCCACAAACAGTTGAAAAATTCATGGAAGCAGCAGTTGCCTTCAGCTGGCTGGCTTGGTGTGTGGAGAGAAGCAGAAGGACATTTGTGAAGGCACCCTTCCCTTGAAACTCTTTCAAAGGCTCTCTTATTAATTCAGAATTTATGAAGCTCCCTTTTCCTAACTTTGTCCTGCCCGTCATTGCTGATATACAGCTGCTCTCCATCTCGCCGCCCTTAGGGCTTCAGACTTGCAAAACTTACTTCCTCCATTTACTTCCTCTGTTTTCTTGTTATATTCTGTGTTTTACTCCTCTCCATCATACAGTCCTCTTGGAATTGGTGAAGGTAAATTGAGAGTAAAGCTGGCAGAGTTTTTCAGCAGTGGACGACTCCAGCAAAAAAAAAGAGTGTTTACTCAGAATTTTCAACATCAACATGTTCCCACAAAACATCGAGTTTGATGGAAAAAGTCCTTGGAAAAAGTTATTGCACTGGTGTGAAATTGGCCCGAGTGCTGTCTGAGGGTAACGTCCCTCAATTATCGTCCCACGGGTGAGAATGACTTGATCAATAAGTTGTGGCTGAAAGATGATTGCATCTAAAAATTACAGTCTTGCTCAATAAATGTCACTGTAATTAAAGGAGAACTTTTACCGGTCAAGTTAGTTTAAAACGAGAAGGAAAATAAGAATTGAGTGACTTATTCTATTCACAAGAATTGTAATTGTGCAAATGGATGATTTARAAGCAAAGCCTATTAGCTTCAGCTGAATCATGCTCCAATCTTTATTCCATCAGTTTTTCAGAGCAGAAATAGAAGCATTAAAGGGGAATAATGCAAATGACATTGACAGTATTTTCAAAATAAATTCAGCTGTATAAAGTTTTCCTCAAATATATTTTTATTAGCTTCTCCTCTGCTGGAAGCCAGGACTGCTAATGCTCAGGATATACCTATAGTGCAAAGGAGAACTTGCCGCAGATGCTAAATTCACATTTTTTGATAAATCCATTTAAATTCCAGCTTCTGAATTAGTGGACACTTTCACTGTCCTCACTTTTGGAAAACATTGTTTCCTAAGCACCCGAACAGAAGAATTTTATTTCTATTTTAACTTCATTCAGCCACAGCCTCTTTCAAGGTTCATTTAATGTTCTTCTGGTTCTCGCTATGGGAATCTGCTCTGCCACTGGCCTTTGCCAGGTCTAGCCATATTCCCCTGCCTGGGCAGCATTAGGTCTTTGCCGTAAGCTTTCAGAAAACTGTGGAAAACAGTTAGGACATTTTCTGCCAGGCTGAATGCCCTCTATCATGCAAGACGTACCCAGCACTCTGAATCAAGGCTTATGCTGACATGTGGGAATAACTGACCAGAGGAGCCTGCCAGCTTGGCAGAGATGACTGCATTTTGAGTGATAACCTGGCATAGCTTGGGAGTCCTATAATCAATCAGTCTTTGCCACCATCTGGAAGAGGAGGGCTGCATGGGTTTGGAGGCAGTATCCAGAACTGAGGATTTTTTGGAAAGCAATAGTGGCATTTGAGTTTCTTCCCTTCTTTACCAATGCTACCCCAAAACTGGCTGGCAGTTTATTTCAGAGCGCAGGGTTGTACTCTGGTTCTCTTCCTGAACGACAAATTCACTGCTACTTTTGGAAACGGAGAGTAAACCCAAGAGTTGAACTGGCAATAACAAAAGTTGCTGAGCTGGCTCTATTGAGATATGCCACCTGGAGGCAGTTTGCATTTCATTATGTGCGTACACAAAGTGTCTGACACACCAGCGGGAAGAAAGGGCTGCTGAAAAGTGAGGTGTGATTATTATCTGAGCTTCAGAAACTGCAGCTCCCTCTGTTAACTCTTTTCACCCCACACAAAATACCGTTTTCTATTAAAACAGATAGTATTTGTCAAAAGGGAATCCTGAAACTGCGATGCCCTGCAAGGTAGTCGTTACTGCTCCTGCTGAAATAACGAAGCTCTGGAGAGACGTTTTAACTTGAGGTATCTTTTTCCTGCATGATAAAGTTGCTCTTTGGATGTGATGGGCTCAAAACAAATCAAAGAGGTGAAATTCTCAGCCAYATTAATGACCTGCGCTCCTGTGACTTGCAGAGGGTACCTGTGCATCCTCCGCTCACGCTGCATGCCTCCCTTGCTCCTCAGTAATTCTCTGTGAATCCATAGGATGTTTGGTCAAGGAGAGCAGGAGGAAGGCACAGCCCAGCTGCTCTGTCCTTTATCTCTCCCTGCAGGTAGCAGAGAGGCCAAGGGTCTTTCAGCTGAGCTCTTGCAAATTACGCAGCCCTACAAAGCAAACAGCTTTGAGAGCTGCGCCAGGCTTCGGAGCAGATGTGTGCTCTTTGCATTGGCCGCTTGGGATCTTTTTGAAGGACACTGGACAGGATCTTAAAACGGTTGGCTCTGGAGTGAGCAAAGACTTCTTCTGCCATATTGAGCAGAGTAATGTCATTGTGATACCCAGTGTTGTGATGGAGTAAGAGTCTTGCCTGTGCTTACGTGAATCCATGGCAGAGCCAGGATCATACGTAGTATCTCCTTTCTCCCACGTCCTTTCTCTGTCCACCACTTGGCAGGCTCCCCAAGCATCCCCTCTGGGCTATGGGGTACATCTTGCGTTCCTATAGCTCAAAACCTGAGAGAAGTCGTGATTCTTCCTCTGTACTAAAGAGCTGGATGGATCCTGTGTTGGTGCTTTATCTGTTCTTTTGCAACGCTGGGGAAAACCAACCGCAAAGACAATTGAGTGGAGCCGTGGAGATTGCACCGGCTTACCGCTAATGGAGAGAGCTGTGTGGTAACTGCAAATTGATTCCATTATCATCTCTTCTCAGACACACTGATCTCTGTCCCCTGTCMCTCTCCACCTAGAACTGCTGTCATTAATACGGAGAGCAGTGTCTGTGCTGTAGAGCTCACAGCTCGCCTTGGCACAGCGACCACCAGCGGGTTGGTTGCAGGCCCAGGGGTGGCATTATTTGTTTTCAAAGCTCCCGTAAATTGAACTGTGTTTTTATGACACTGTAACCAGAGGCACTTGTTGTACCAAATAAAAAGACTTCCATTTGAATTTAATAGATGCAGCTGATTATGCTCAATGACATTTTTGACACTTTCGGGTGGATTTGAACTTGAAAACCTTTCCAAACTTACTGAACTGACGGCTCCTTTCAGCTGACTGATCGATCCAACTGAACAATGCTATCATCTGTAGTCCTTTGGAGATCTTCCTGTGCGGTGCTGTAGTCCTGCAGCAGAATTAGTGATATAGGCAGCTGGTTTGTGTTTTCCACTGAGTCAAGCAACCATAAAATCAGATACAACAGGGGAGAAGTCACCTAAGCACACTGATAAACCTACCCCACTGCTTTCATTTCCTTATAACAAGCATAAATATTATTTGCTTTGGTTACAAGAACACTTTTTTATTCCATTTATTCTGAAAGTCCTCCTGCACTTTGTTCTGACAAATATTCAAACAATTGTTTATTTCCCTTTAAAGTTTTTATTGTCCCTTATAATGTTATAGATGTTCCCATCCCTTCTCCAGCACAGCCTACCCAGCGGAGGAATTCAGCTTTTCAGATTGCAGATGAAAACAGGCTTTTGAGAGATGGAATTGCTGAATTTTCCCACCAGGATGGCTTCACAGCTTTAAAGTGGCAAGGCAATTTGTTCACTGTTCTTTTGCTGATGGCTCAGTACTTAATGTCACAGTATAGCAGAGGAAGAGTCCGACCTCCTCTTATGCTTCTCAGGGCTTGCATTGGTCTGGCTTTATGGAATCCTCTCCTGGGCTATGCTGGAAACAGAAGTGAGTTTCCTTTGAAGAGATTTAGTGGTATTAGCAGACCTGCAGTAAGGGACAGACTTTCAGGAGGTCTCAGCTTCTCTTTTAGCTGCATGAGGAAAGGCTCAGCTCTTCAGTATTGCTCATACCCAGCGTCTCTCAGTGATTGTGGTGCTCAAGGAAGAGGAATTCCCCATTGGTTTAGTGGAAGCTGCTGGATACTGAGTTATGAAAATCTAGTCCTTAGGGTGGCAGAGGAAATTTTTTCTCTCTGACTAATGACTAGGTAACATAACAGGCTGAGAAATCCCCAAGCGCTGACCAGGGCACRTAGATTGTGATGACTGTAGAGGTTTCAGAATACAGCAAACCAAGAGACTTCAGCAACCATTCCCAGTGAGTCCATTTCCGTCTTGTTTCTCTCCACCTTGTCCAACGCTGTGCTCATTTCTTTCTTTAGCACCAAGCCCCTCTGCTGAGTAGTAAAAGGTTCATACTTTTTCAGAGAACAATGTACACATCTTAACAACAGCCAGTCCATTAGTCCTTCAATGGTTATTTTAATTAACTAATCTGTTCAAAACATCAAGAGCCTGTTGAGCCATCTGGGCTGATTAAAGTCGCATATTGCATTACTAATGTGCTGATTAAATCCTTCATTTTGCTCCAAGTCCTAAGTGCATCCAAATGTTACCACTCAAAAGCTGCTTCATGCAAACAGCTAGGAGGTTTGAATTTTGCCCGTGCAGGAAAGGAGGCTTGCTTTAGGTTTGGGCAGAGGTGTGCTGGTAACCCTGGTTGCTGGCATAGCAAAGAAGGACTGCCCAGGCATCAGCCAGCCTCTCAGACTAAGCTAGCAGGGAGGTGAGCAGAGAGTCCATGGCTGGGTTTCTTTGCAGAGCTCTGCAAAGAGCTCTGCAAAGAGCTCTTACTGTCTTGTACGAGCAGACAGCCCCTTCCTGGGGCACTCGTACACGCGGCTGGGAAGCAGGAAACCTGGGACTGTGGTGTCCAGTATTCCCTGCTGTGGAAATTCCCTAATTACTAGCAAGATTTGGGAAAATAAGAGGCAGCGTTGCCTGAGACAGCTTTCTGGCTGGGTCACGAAGGATTTAAACTGTTAGAAATAGAATTTACCAAAGATGCTGAAATATCTTAGGATGTAAATCATACCTCTTAATCTTTGCTGAAATCTACAGGCCAGCTGATGAGCGTACCATCGAAATAGTCTCGACTCAGCCTGACCGCACTTGCTTCTCCACAGAAAAACCCGCTATGCATCCACCTTGCGCTCACAAGCACTTCCTCCCATTTTGGCTGTGAGTACAACAGCAAAGGAGATCTGAAGGCTGGTCTCTGGTAGGATCTTGGCTGTCGTTACTTCAAACGCTTGGCTTGCGCAGGACACCTGAAACAAAGAAGGCAGTTTCTGCCTTTCCAGCCAGGTAGCCTTTAGCATATGACAACAATAACCTGCAGAGGAGGTTTTCTCTCCCTCCTGTGCCCTGACTGGAAGGGTACATTCTGACATCCATACCAGAAGGATTTATCTTATCATGGAAATTACCTCACAATAAAAAATGTGTGGGGTTTTGCACATATTGTTGACTTTAATTTGGTTTGTGAACCCATAACTCTCAGGATCACAGTTTTATATGATGTGGGACAGATCAGTGCACCTTCCAGCCAAGAACCTTAACATGCTTGGTAGCTGTTGTGAGATTTAATGCCTATATCCTAATTTAAATAAGATAATCTTTGTTTTTACAAAGGAGCTAAGGCACAGGGAGGACACGTGATTTAGCAGAGAACAGGGAGTTGAACTAAGACAACTTGTCTCCTACCTGGGCGTCTCTCACCATGGCAGATCACCTCCCCTCTTACCCTCGTGGCACCCAGAATCTGGGGTTTTGTAACTCAGCAATGTCCAGGCATTTAAACATACATCTGTCAGAGGAAAAGCAATCCAGCAGCAGCGTGTGCCACGAAGGGTGCAGCCAGTTGGGGTTATTCAATGGACGACTGCCTTTTTCAGACCTCATTCTTTCAGCCCTTCAGAGCTAAAACCAAGTCTCATGGCAGTGGTGGCTTTTGAGATGAAGGTTGACTGAGCTGGGTTCCCTGCAGCTTCCCCACTAACAGGACTTGTGTTGCTTGCAGGTAAACGGCCACCTGGACTACATGAAGCAAATGGACACGATCCTAAAAGCTGTGGGCATTAAAACCAAGGAGTGTCAGCTGGAAGAGAAGGGCAGCGGCAGTCTTTTCTCCCATGTAGCCAAGAAATCACAGCGGGCAGCAGGCAGCGAGACTCGGGAAGAGGAAAACACCGTGCGAGAGGAGGATGTGGCTGACAGTGAGGCTCTCCCAGCCGGCCATGCTCACYGCCGTGATTCCCCCAGCTGTCTCTTGGGAGAAACCTCGCTCCCCTGCCCAGACTGTTCAAACAGTGGGGACAGCAAGAAGCAGGCAGCGGGTGAAGGAGCAAATTAGAGCTCTTCATGTTGGGCAGAGATGCTCAGCCCAACCGCTTTCATAAAACCGCTTTCAAAGCACCGTCCATTGCACTGGGATTCCCAAAGGAGTATCGGTAGAGCCGGCAGAGCTGTAGCTGCAGTTTTCAGATCCTCCTGAGAGCCTGGAGCGTGTCACTGGATCAAAGCTTTCAGAGCAGCCACCCACAGGATCTCCCACGGACGAGAAAGGGCTGATTCCTGCCTGAATCAGCATTGCTCCTCAGGAAGCAGCGGTACTTCCCTCCTCGCACAAACTGGGTTTATTCTTGAGGGAAGCAGCTGTCTCCATTAGGTTCTGTGTCTCTGCTATATAGCTCTCGGGAAAGCAGGTGGCTCTTTGGGTATTTTTAAGCCTATCATGGAGAGGGGCTCATCACTAGGAACTTAAAAACATTTTTCTACCGGTGGTCGATTTGGTGTTTGGTTTTCACGTGAGGAGTTGTGTTGCAGGCTCTGGCTGCCCAGCTATGTATGTCTCAGCGTCTGCGCTTCGGCTCTGCTAACCGGGGAGGCGAAAGGTTCAGGGTACCTGGCTTCTTTCCCCTGTCTGCTGCCGGTTTGGTGCCAGGGCTTGGGCACTTTCCAATCAACAAGACTGTTTCCCTATCTGCAAGCTGAGGGTGATGAGTGTTCGAGGCCTCATTACTATTAGAAACATGCTTTGAGTCCCTAGGTGAAAGACAGCAGAAGAAACAGAGTGGGCTTTTTATGATTTATTACTTTGTGAAACTTCCTCCCAAGCTTTGCAAGCCAGCAACCCACAGAGACTTTCATTTTGTGTCCCGCACACATCTCCAGCCTTAAAAGCCCCCTCTAGACATATTTTTAATTGGCTTAGAATAAAACCAATACTTGGCATAGGATAAACAGGAATCTGTTTGATTTCTACCTCCTTCCATAAAAGCGAATTGGCATCCGCTCTCTTCTCCCTCAGTCTCAAACCAGAGGGAGGGACCCTGCTTTACATCCCCTGCCATGCAGAGTCTTCCAAAACCGTATGGGACTGATCCACATCTTCCATAAAAGGTCCTTTTCTGGCCTATTTTGTTGCTCAGCCCAAGAAAATGCAATCTAGCAGGAACATGGCAGGAGGATAAACCCCCTTCTGAGAACACCTCTGTGTTTTTCTGTTTTAAAACAAGTGCCGGTTGGTATAAATACCTTCCCACACGCAGGTCTGGAAGGTCTCGTTGACTCACGAGAGGGGAAATAGTGCGATTGCAGCTTCTGATTTTGGTTCACACGCAGTCCTCCTCCTCCCTCCCCGTTCCAGCAGCTAGTTTAATAACCACCTCTCCTCTTTCCCCAGCTTTCTGCAAACCTTACCTCCAGATTATTTCTGAAGAAGTTGAAAATGCGGCTGTTTCTGGGGGTGGCAGTGTAACCTGGCAATGCACAGCAGCTTTGGGTACGGTGCCCCGCTTTTCCTCTCCCCAATTCCTACTGCCGAGGCGGGCTCAGACTTGCTCAGCTCTGATTCTCGAGTGGTGCCTCGCTGCAGAGCGATGGGAGACGTCTCTGAGGCAGGCTGTGGGATCCCACAGTGATGGGCCTATTTTGCCGATCGGTGTTGATGCCGCTGGCTGCAGGAAGGGGATACAATTTCTCTACCGCATCAGAGGATTTGTCCACAAGCAAACACCTTATTACAAAGAATTGGTTTGATGAGAGAGTAAGGTATTATTGCTTTTGAGCATTTGGCTTGAAGAAGCGGTCTCTCTTTGTCCATCTCCTGAAGCCTGTGTCTGCTGACTTGGTTACCTAATGGACTTTCAGAGTTCATCGTATATTTTTCTGCTCCTTTTTAACTGGAGTTGTAGTCAAAGTATGTTTTTATATAAAGCCGTTTGTGGAAAGATGTACATACTTATCTTCATGCTTGATACCAAACCCAAGCTATCTGTCCACAGATACGTGGCAAAAATGTATTGAACGGTTTGATGTTTGAGCCTGTGCTCGGTCCTCCGTTTGTCACGGTCATTTATCATTGACCACTGGGCCAGCTGTCGGCTGCAAGGGGATTTGTAGCAATTAAATGTCAAGTTAGTCATAAAAACACTTGTTCAGTTCTGGAACATACGTGGACAACGTGGAAAGAAAACTCATGAGACTTGCTTGTCGTATGGCTGCTTCTTCCAGCATCCCGTATCCTAGGGATGCTTCGTATCCGTTTGTATAATCGTGAGCTCCAGGAGCACAATCAAACTCATTAGTGTAAGCTCGGAAATAGGCAGCAAGGCTTGTAGGGTGCGAGTCCAGGGAGGGCACATCAACCAACTACCCACCCATCTCTGCATCTGAAAGGCACTTGAGGAAGAATTTGCTAAAAGCATTTGTTGTTTGTTTGGTTTTTTAAGTGCCCACTTACCATATTACTCACTATTCTCTCTGCTTATGGATATGGGGAGGGGGGCTGGCATTGTCATTTAAAAGACAATATTCGTTTAGATTCTTATTTGAAGGGGGAAAAAAGTGTATTTTCTAATTGCATCATCTAAAAATTGATGGATTGTCAGAGCAAAGTATGATGGTCATATGCCAAAAATAGGAAGCTGTAGGATGAAATCTAAAGGGAAGCTTATTCCGTTACTACTGTCAGGATACCCATAGAGCCACAAACAAGTCAAACACCC
The DNA here is from genome assembly GCA_035582835.1 of Phoebastria nigripes. Lineage (NCBI taxonomy): Eukaryota > Metazoa > Chordata > Aves > Procellariiformes > Diomedeidae > Phoebastria > Phoebastria nigripes. The sequence continues at coordinate 766,659 of JAYKAV010001842.1, forward strand.
ACACCCTTGCTGAATATCCAGAAAGCAGCATTGAACATCTTGCATTAAATTTAATCCCCCGTAGTGCAGGCTGTTCATGATTAAACACGATGGTTCCACTGTGTTGCAACTCACTGCTTTCACAGGAAACCGAGACAGATACAGCCCAAATCAGGCGAGGAAATTAAACTCCAAGAAGGCGTGATGTTCTGTGGACTGAAGCAGCCCCAAACCTCTTGTCCAGGAGTCACGGGATGTGTTTTCCACCAGTCCTCTCTGTGCACTTGGTGAGATAGAGGTGATCTGCTGAGCTGTGTGAGTGGAAGCTGAAAACCAGCCTTGGTTTAAGTTTAGGGAGACATAGGCTGGCGGAAGGGTCTGGAGTCCAAGGTTTAGACTAACCGGAGATGAAAAGGCCACAAGAAGCAGCTCTCGGAGAAGGGTGAGGGATTGGTGATTGTGAGCAAAGGCGGGACGGAAAGAGAGAGAAACAAGGCAGATTAGTTCAGCAGTAAAACGTGGCTTTGCACTGTTTAAACCTACCCGCAGAAGTGCTCGGTGACATCTTCTCCAAGGAGATGCACATTGCGTTTGAAGAGGGTATCGAGCAGCAACGCGTGGGCAGGGAGACATCTTGCAGCAAATCAGCCCTCTGGAGAGTTTGCACTGGGCTGGGGGATCCTTCCCAGCACACAGAGGTCCATAACCCTCCGTCGGCGTCTCCCCCGGCTGTAGCCCCCCGGACGCCCTCGCTCAGGCCACGGGGGTGCCGAGCTGCTTGCGCTGCAGCTCTGCGTCCGGGGGCTCCATGTCGAAAAGATTGACCAAGCGGGTGCTGGGGGCCGGGAGAGCCAGGGGGCCATCGCCGGCCGGCAGCAGGCTGTGTTCGTTCCCCAGCGCCCCGGACTCAACCGAGTCGGTCTCAGCCTGCAAGGTGAGGACGTTCTTGAGAGACGTGGCTGCACGGGGTCCGCTGTTGGAGTTCCTCATGGAGAGGGAAATGGCGCTGGGACGGGGCTCCCCCGAGCGCCGGCAGCAGGGCAGGTATTTGCCCATGGCCCTCTTGAAGTCCCTCATGAAGAGCGGGTAGATGATGGGGTTCATGGTGCTGTTGCAGTACCCAAGCCAGGTGAGCACGTCGAAGAAGCCGGCYGGGACGCAGCCGCAGACTGCCTGGTGGGGGGACACAGTAAGGGTTAGCAGCGTCTCCCACCTCGGCCCCAATCCAGAGCGGTTTCCCAGGCATGCCAACATTTTCCTTTTGAAGGAACCCTCCAAAACCCTTTCGAAGGGTTTTTCTTTGCCGTTGCTCCCTGGGGAAATTGCATCTTTGGTCCCAGACTCTTTCCAGCAAGACCTGCAGGCATCTGAGATCCAACCCAGCTGGATTCAAAGTGAAAAGCTTTTGAAAACCTGACATAAAAAACCCCGTATGTGCTTACCTGCATCATGTTGGTGATGAAGAAGGGGAGCCAAGCCACGAAGAACATGCCCAGGAGGATGCCCAGTGTCAGGCTGGCCTTCAGCGCCTTCTTGCTGTGCTTGTTGGCAAACCTCCTGCTCTCGCTGCCGGCCGCGGGCTGGCTCGGGGCGCAGGGCACCTGCAGCGGGAGACAGGGCAGTGAGCGAGTGCTTCTCCCTGGGCCAGAGCCACCGGCACTGGTGCCAGCCTCCTGACCAAGGAAAGTGGCGTTTGGTGCTGCAAATCCTGCAAAAAAACCCACTGTTATTTCCCTTCTTGCACGGGGCAGGAGGATGGCACACACTGCAGTCCCTGAACCATAAATCAGGAAGAGGAGGCAATAGAAACCCTCAACATTGAGAGTTTTTTACTGTAAAATAGGGGCTTTACCATTAAGATGCTTCTTTTCTAGAAAAATCCAACTCGGTCAATGTTTTGGTGAGGATAAAGCATGCTCTAAAGAGGCAGCTCTAGCTGTTGATTAGAGCAGCAAACTAATTATATTTTTAAAAGCAGGACTTCAAACATTTCAGCCTACAAACACCATAACTAACTCAGTCCTCTATCCACTCGTGCAATCTAAAATTAAGTTATTATCTCAGCTCTCTGCTGTAATTAAATGAGGCCCTGTTGCCACTCAGCTTCCTGCCCAAAAAGAGAACAAAAATCTGGTTAAAAAGATGAAACTTGAGGGTTCCCTGGCTGACACCTCCTTTTCAGCTCACCCTGAGCCGATTCGGGGTTCCTAGGAACCTGCTGGGACACTTGCCCCTGCTGAAGTACGGGGGTGGATGTTGGTTTTCCACGGCAGCGCAAAGCCCCTGAGCATCCCCCGGTCCCCTGCGCGGGGCAGCACTGGGGCCGCAGGGTTGCGGCAGGTTGCGTTTGTAGAGTCCAAAAACCTGGCATCCGGGGGGGGGAAATAAACATTTTATGATATTGTCTGTTTATTCTTTGATTCTCATTTTCCCTTCAAAAGTCTGGTACATCTTATCACGCGCGGGAGAGCTGGCCGGGTCAGAGAGTCCTGGCTACTTTCTTAAACGAGAGAGAACAACAAACTAAATCAAGGTATTTAAAGGCAATTAAGTTTGTCTTTTCCCTGTAGGATATGAGGTCAATAAAGCTTATTATGGGGAATTAAAGCTGTTAGATTTAGTGGCAATTACCTTMTCTTGGAGAAATACAAACAAGTGCAGCCACGTTTTGATTATAAAAAACACACACACTGGTTTAACCAGCAATCGAGTAAGGAGGTACTTTGCGGTTCCCATTATAGAGCAGGTAGCAAAAATAGAAGCTGGCTCTTCAAAATAAGGTGCTCTCCAGAATTTGGTATTTGCTATTATTTAAACTCCTTCTCCCCCACATGTCTCACGCCCACCATGGCCAAGATTTATGAGTGGAAAGTCAGATAAGGTTATTAAAAACCCTCTGGGACAATGCTAGCAAAGAGGGGGGCGAAACTGCATTTATTTTGTGTCGCTGAGCATTTTCACCTGTATCTTAAATTTATTTCTCTGCTTCTGCTCATGCTGTTTCTGTGCTCCTGAGCAGCTTAGAAGCGCACCATCGCCGGGACAAGATGCGGGGCACCTCCGAGGACGCCGCGGAGCAGCCGTCCTCCCATCACAGAGGTGGATGTTGCCCAAAATCTCCCTCCCTGCGGTCTGGTTGCCAAAGCTCTTTGCCGGCTCCAGCCCCGAGGCCATCCCAAAGGCAGAAACACCCCAGGCACCCAAACCACGGGGGTCTGCAAGGAGCAAYGTCGTCGTGGCCACCTTACCTGCGGCGTGGTCTCGTCAGTGGTGGCGGTGGCCACGTTGGAGGCGAGGGAAGCCACCTGCACTGCTTGCTTGCGAGCTGCCAGGAGGATGCGGCAGTAGGTGAAGGAGATGGCGGCGGACGGGAGGAAGAAAGTCAGGCAGGAGGCCACCAGGGCGTAGGGCAAGCTGACCACCAGCCGGCACTGGTCCTCGTCCCCCCGGGAGGTGACGTTTGGGGACCAGACCTCAAACTCCAGCTCGTGCCAACCCATCTTGATGGGCAGGAAGGAGGCCAGCGCAGCCAAGGTCCAGGTGGCCAGGATGAGCCAGAGGGCTCTGCAGGAGGTCATTCGCAGCTTGTATTTGAGGGGGGAGATGATGAGCAGGTAGCGGTCCAAGCTGATGACGCAGAGGTTGAGGATGGAGGCGCTGCAGCACATGACGTCGAAGGAGTACCAGAGGGAGCAGAAGTCGCCCTGCAGCACCCAGCGGCCGTAGAGCTGGTTGAGCATGGCCGGGGGCATGACCACCAGTCCCACCATCAGGTCGGACATGAAGAGGGACACCAGGAAGTAGTTGGAGGTGTTGCGGAGGGAGCGCTGGGTGATGATGAGGAGGATGAGGAGGAAGTTCCCTGCCGTGGTCAGCAGGATGATGAAGCAGAGGAAAGCAGCCACCCAGCTGCTCCCCACCAGCAGTGAGCGCTCCCCCAGCACGCTGGCATTGGGGGTCCCCAAATCGCCCTCCATGAGGAGCCGGGCGGCAGGGCTGGCTCCGGAGCTGGGGGGACTTTCTCTGGCCGTGACCTGTGCTAGGTGATCATCGCCGGAGCCAGCTCCAGGGGAAGAAGTACCATCTCTGTCTCCCTGCTCTGTGTCCGTCCTCCTTTCTCCTCTCCTCCTCCTCTCCCTCTCTTCCCCCACTCTCTCCCTTCACTGGCAATCAGGGCAGAGTGACGTTCCCAGGAGCCGATCAGCAGTAGCAAGGTTCCCCTCCCCGTTACTCACAGCCAGGCATTTCCTTGTCCCTGCAAATCCCCCTGCGCTGGGATGTCCCTGGACACTGCTTCTGGATGCTGGGGATGCTCTGGACACCGGGGAGGCTTGGGATGCTCTGGATGCCGAGATGCTTGAGGCGCCAGGGATGCTCTGGATGGTGGGATGCTCTGGATGCTCTGATGCTCTGGATGTGCTGGACCAGGGAATAATCTGGACCCCAGGATGCTCTGGATGCTCCAGATGCTGGGATGCTCTGGACCCCAAAATACTCCGAGTGCTGGGATGCTCTGGACCCTCGATGCTTGGCTCTCTGCCCCCCAGCTGGGCTTGGCTACCTGCAGAGCTCTGTCCCCCAGGGCAGCGGGGCCCCACTGAGCTCCTCCGTGCCTGAGCTCTGCTGCTGCTGCAGCTAGAGACAGCAAGGAGAGGCAGAGCAGCCCTGAGGCGAGGACGGGGATGCTCCCAGCCAAGCTCGCTGGTGAGGAAGAAGATGGAGCATGCAGGAATGTGGGAAGGTGTCTCCCCCCCAGCAGAGGTGCGTCCAGTGTGCAGGGGTGTGTGTGCGTGTGCAGGTGCCAGCTAGGCTTTTACCTGCGGCTCTCTGATGCACAGAAAAGGATGCAGAAATGCCGATTCGGAGGAGGTGGGGCTGGGGGGGGGGGCAGAGGAGGAGATGAAATGCAATGCTAATGAAAACAGGGATCTGGTCGAAACTCCACAAAGTGGCAGCCAGAGAGTTCCCTTTTCCGCCTTAAAGAGACAGCCAGCCCCGTGCTCTGCCTCCCCGCCACCGGCCGCCTCTGCCAACGCCGGAGACCCCGCGTGCGCCTGGCAGGTGGGCAGCGACCCACGGGCCAGCAGGTCTGCGGCTAAGCGCAGCCGGCAGCACCGAGCGCCAGGCTCCATCCTCCGTGCCAGTCAATAAAAAGCAAAATTTTGCAAAGCCAAATAAAAAGCGACAATACCTGCGTGCAATAGCCCACCGTTGCCTGCTCAGAAAGCAGCCAGAGGCATGGAAAGGACTTGCTGGCTGATTTTCCAGCCATCTGCAGCCAGGGATGGAGGGTGTGAGCAGAAGCCAAGGGAAAAGGCTGCACCCGCGCCAGGACAGCCAGCGGTCTTGCCCCTCCGCTCCGGGGTTATTTGGGCTGGCCTCGGTGCAGCCCAGGTCCGTGCCTTTGCAGGGGCAACCCTGGATGGACCCACGGCAACTTGCCCTTTGGCAAATGGGAGGCAACATGTCAGAGGACCCAGCGGGTCCTGCTGGCTTCTTCATCCCTTCTAGTTCAGAAGACGCTTCTGAATCTTTTAAGTGCTGTTAGGTATCCCATGCTACCACCTCCATGCTTCAGGGCCAATACCTCCAGGTGCTTGGCAGGGACTGATTTGGGTTTTTTAATTATCCAGCTGCCGAAAGGTTTTTTTTCTTCCAACAAATGGCTGCAATTTCTGTTGGGGGGAGACCAGAGCCGAGGGCACTGACTCCAGCGCAAACCGGAGCCGTGTGTGTGTCTCCGTTGTGCCCTTGGCACCTACCCCTGCGGTCACAGGGCCAGACATTGCCCTTCCCTCCCTGCGCCGCCGCCGAAGCTTTTGTTAACACGCTTCCCCTGGGAAGATGCTGCTGCAGATGCCCCACCGGCCCCACCGGCCCCGTCCCGCTGCACCCCCAGCGCCGTCTGCGCTGCCCCAGCCGCCCACCCCGGAACAGAAATTTGTCTCTTTCCCAAGATCTACTTTTCTAATCACCTTTTTGACAACTTTGTCGTGCTTTTCCTAGTGGCTGAATGGGCAATTCAGGCCTGGAAACCACCTGTGAGCAAGGGACAGGGGAGATGCAGAGCAGGGCTCACCTCTGTGCACGGACACAGCCCATACGCAGCCCATTGCCCCCCCAGGATCTCCGTGCCACTGGAAAGCTGTTCACTGGGAAACAGCTGCCGTCACTTGTACCAGGACAAGCTCTCCTGGGAGCTCGTGCACGGCGTCTGCCCTCCCTCCGCTTCCTCAGGACCCTCTCCTTGGATGCTCCCAGCCAAACCTCCCCGGCCACCTCTGCGTCACTCTGTCCTGGCAGGCATCCAGGGCAGAGCACACACACGCGAGGCTCTGATCGCAGCAGGAGGTTTCTTTAGAAAAGCGCTTGTACCAGGAAACCCTCACTTCCTCGTCCCATCTGTGCTGGGAACAAGCAAGAAAACCCACCCCAAGCCCACACTGAGGCAGCCTCCCAGCTAGGATAAATCAATGCAGCAGCACAGATTTATCCCAGCTGGGTCCACGCCTAGTGCTCAGCAAGGAAATCGGGCCACAGTGCAAAGCCATGCTTCCTTCGCAGCCCTGCTGCACCCCAACCTTAGGAGCATCTCCGTTTATCTCCAGAGCTTTTGCTTCAGAGAAGGAGATTGGATCAGGAGTGTGTCCTCCACAACTGGGTACGTGGGAGGTTTTGTATGCTTGGTTTGGATGTGTTTGCTGGGGAAGTGAATCTGAATTGATCAAAGCAAAATGTGTTTAAAAAAACCTGCCTTAAAATGAGGTCCAAATCCTACTGTTGCCCCGCAAAAGCTTCTCTGCTCCAGCTGCTCTGCTGCCCTGTTTGTGCTCTCTCCCCTGCGCTGCGTTTCTGGACACATCTGCAGGGGATCATGGTTTCCACCAGCTCTGCTCTCCAGTACCACTAGCAGGGAAAGCAAAACCAGGTTGTCAACAGCCACCCAAGTGTCAACATGGCAAAAAAAGGGCTGGTGAGCCGGAGTGAGTAAAACTGGAAGGCTGAGAGACCTCGGTGGGGACATCCAGGCAGTCCAGGGCTTAACGCAGCGGCCTCCAATAGTGCAATCTACTCTCAGGACCTCTTTCCATCCTTCAACTGGGATGGCTCCTTAGGGCAGATTTTGGATGGAGCCTGGCTAGCTACCTTTAAAAGGTTTGTGTTTTCATCTGCAAAACAGCCCTCCACTGCCTGCCTCCACTGAAGCTCAGGTTGTGTCGAAAGGAGGTGGAGACATCCTGCTCCGAACACCTTGAACTGCAGCTCCTGGAGTTTATAGGAAGAGTTCCCCTGCTAAATCCAGCCCGTTTCCACTGTACACCAATAAAAGGGCCAGTGACAGGATGGGTTTCTCTACCTTTTCCTGGCTCTCTGGTAAAGCTCCCTTCCTTGGGAAGACACTTCACAGCCTAAAAACATTACCTTMATGCACAGGACACCTCCACCCCTGCCAGGGTCCTTCCTTTTCAGCCCATCCCCTTCGTTGCGGCAATTGCTGCCTTAACACAGACCGTCTCCCGCTTCACCACCCGGAGAGCCGCTCTCCAAACTTGTGCAGAGCCCCCAGAGCCTGGGACTCAAAGAGAGGGGCAATAAGAGCTGGCCACGTGCACGGCACAGCCTCCTGCCCCTCCAGGAGCAGACGGGACCTTCCCCAGGGTTAGGCTCAGGCAAGGGAGCATCATCTGATCGTTTCTGAGGGCACAACCACGCTGGGTGGCCAGGCATCAGTGGGACCGGAGGTTTGCAAGGACACGCTCTGCCCTGCCCAGGGAACGCTTGATCCAAACACCCTTGGAAAGAGCCCGCCGGTTTTCAGCCAAGGCGCTTGTGTCCCCTCCTCACCCACGAAGGGATGTCCGTCTCCATGTCCAAGTTCGCCTTCCTCCACTCCAGAAGCACTCCTGGAGGCCGTGAACATCTGGATGCCACAAACACGCTGGATCAAGAGTGTCACCTAGCGGCAACAGAGCTGGTAAAGATTGTATGATCCCGCAGAGACCCCACGCGCTTCCCACACAAGTGGGACCAACAGCCCTTAAACCTCCAGGCTGCAGCGACAAGGGCTGGGCGACAGCTGATGTGCAGGCTCCCCATGTCCACATGCAGCCCATATGCTGAGTATTTGGGGTTGGTTTTCCTTCTAGCGGCTCTCCCGCCTCCTCCCAAATTGAATGCAGCAGAAAGCTAAAGGGAACCATCGCTCTCCCATGCCCTGTACCCTCCTGCGCTGCTGTCCCGCCTGGTGTCCTGCTGTAAACGGCCTCTCCCCCGTCAGCACTGGGGAGCCTACTGCCAAAAACCAGACAGGCATCAGAGCACTGAGAAATGGAAGTCAGAACTAATTTATTTAAGAAAAAAAAAACCTTGTAAAAAGGAGGGGGAGGCATCGATTACAAGCTCTGGAAGCTCTTGTCGGGACAGTGCCAAAGAAATCAGCTTTATACAACAGAGAGAAAGGGGTAGCAGGAGGGGCCCAGGGCCGTCCCCCCACCCCAAGCCTCCCCAGCCCTGCACGAGCAGTCCCCTGCGAAGGTACATCAGCATCCCGGCGCTCGTCCCCCTTCTCCCTCCACCACCATTAAAGTGCAGCAGGGAGAGGGGGGAGAGGGGCTGGCTCCCACCCAGAACAGCCCAGCGCGAGCCTGCTCTTGGCCTTMCCCTGCGGGCCACGAAATGCGAAACCCCAGTGCCCATGGTATGATCCAGCTCCCTCGTCCCCAGGGAGCTACGTGGTGGCCCTGAGGACCAGCAAGGAAAGGGCTCTCACCCCCATGGTTCCCAGCAACCTCACACACGCAGCCCCAGAGGCACATCCTGGGGCAAAACACTCCCCAAGAGCTACCTAATACGAGTGGGTTGGGGTTGAATTAAGGTCCAGCGGGTGCCAGGAGGAACAGCGCGTCCACACCGAGCCCACGTGTCCTTAGGCAGGCAGGGCAGACGGGAGGAAGAGGGGATGCCCCCGGTCCCGCACACCCCAGGAGAGATGCGCATCTCTTGTGGGACTGTGGAGAGGCTGCATCCCTTCTTCCTCCGCCCCAGGCACAAGCCGTTTACAAGAGAAAAACCCAGGACTCAGCAAGGGCTCCAGAGCAGGTTCAGGAGCCTGCAGACAGCCCCTGGGGAGCCCAGCTCAGCTCTTGCTCTCAGCCGAAGCCCCCTCGTCCGGGTTCCCGCTCCTCTCAATATATTATTACTATTATGTGCAAGTAGTTTTGCATCAGAAAACCCCAAGCCCTCCTCTCTCGCCCTGCAGCTCCAGCCCCACAGCCACCCCTCAGCCCCGCTTGTTCCTCAAAACGGTCCTCCAGCCCCGGGGTGTCGTGGAGAGCAAAGCGTGAGGGTAGCTATTAGACAGGAAAGACTCCACCACCCCCCTCCCTCCCCAAACCCCGGCCCTCTCCCTCGCACACACCCCCTGCCCGCGCCGCCGGCTGCAAGGACAGTCCGCAAGGGCCAGGTCACTCGTCGCCCTCCTCCTCGTGATGGTGGTGGCTGGAGGCGGGAGGTTCTTCCACCTCCTGTTGGTGGTGGGCATAGTGATGGGGGCTGGGACCTTCAGCGGGCATGTTCTCCTCCGCGTTCAGGTAGACGTTGAACAGGGCTCCCTCATGGCTYGGCTCCTTCCCGCAAGCCTGGCAGCTACAGTGAAGTATCTTCTCCACCAGCTTGTCAACCCTGGGGATCTCGTCGTTGCCTGGACAGTCCAGTGTCACCTGGGTAGAAGGACGAGGACRCAGTGAGTGAGCATGCAGGCTCAATGCCCGGATGGCCGTCCTGCTGCGGGCGGTCTGACCTGCCCCGTGCCCTGCAGAGTTGGGGTATTTTAAGGCAGAAGCRATGGCTCGCTGCCCATACAGACAAACCTCCACAGTTGGTCTGCAAGGCAAGAGTTCTCTGGGAATGTCTCGCAAGGTCACAAGCTGCAGAGACCCAGGGAAAATGCACCGACTCAAGCGGGACACTGCTCCCAGGCACTACTGGCACAGAAATATCGGTGGTAACTGCAAAGGCCACCCACGAGACACGTTGCTGAGCATCTCAGATAGTTTGGACTAAACCATCTGCCCAAATGTCTGAGTTGAAAGCAAAGCAGAGAGCTGAACCCAGCTCCCTGGGTGCCTAGGCTTGCCTCGGAGGCAGGGTTTATGGCTCTGCCAGGATCAGTGGTGGCAYGAAACTGTGAGGTCTGAGGGTGACTGGCAGATGGGCTGTGGGAAGCACTTCTGGACATCGAAGAAGGCAAAACCTCCCAACTGGGAGGAGGCGACAAAGGGAGTGGTGGAGAGAACAGGCACGTGGGATGAGCACAGGGATGAATAATGCAGGGACTGATGGGGGATGCTTCTGCAAACAGAGTGATAAATGCATCATTCATCACAGCAGTCACGTTGCTTCCAGCAGCCCCTTCCGCCCAGGCATCTCAAGACAGGGTACGGTCACCTGAGAGACATCCTGGAAGGAAACTATGAGTGGGAAAACCTCAGGGAAGGAGAACAACTTGCCCTAAAGTGGTGGCAGAGCAGAGCTGAGAGCCCCTGAGCGAGGCCCTGCAGAAAGAACCGTGGAGCAGGCAGGGATACTCACGATTTCCCACATGGACTGGGCTGGCATGCAGGAGTCGCAGTGAACCAGGGACTCTGTGGACTGAGGGAAGGTGTTGGGGACGCTGTAGCTGAAACACTGTCCCAGACAGGCCCTGCAAAGACAACAGGAGGGATGAGGGCTCAGGGGAGTTGCCTGCTCTTCCCAACAAAGGCAGAAGGAGATTTGACCTTCCACTGAGACAGACAGAAGGCAGCCAGGCAGAGGCAGGATATTGTGCCTGGCTTCTTGTGCGAGTGACAGTCCCCAAAGCCACTCCGGTGCCATCTGCAAATGGAAATCAGCTGCATCCAGCTCTGCACTGAGGGTGGATCCGTACCTGTTCTGGATGGACTTGGACTCGCAGCCGCTGTGCCCCACGATCTGGGTGATGTTCTTTGCCTCGCACCAAGCGCTCTTGTCCGGGAAGAGGGCGAGCTTGTTTATGGGGGGCGGTGCAGCCAGGAGCAGCGCTGGGAAGAGGGCACCAACCACGAACCATAACATCATGGCCAGCTCTGCCAAAATCCTACAACTGGAGACAGAGAGCAAAGGGTTAGCAGGAAAGAAAACAGGCAAGCTGGCCCATTTCTCCAACCCCATGGCAGTTCTTGGCTGCGACAAGCCCAGGTATGTCCTCCCAGTGTGTTGGTGCTCACATCTCCCTCCCTGGCCAGGGAGCCTCCCCAAAACACGGCACGGGGCGTGGGACATGCTGCGCTGCCTCTTCCCTGTTCAAAACCAGCTCTGGGGCAGGCAGACACCTGCATTACTTCTCCCGAGCTTTGTGCCAGGAGCAACAGCAGGCTTTTCATCATTTCCCACCCAAAGCTGGGCTGGGAGAAGTTTGCAAAACAAAAGCGTCACCGCCACGGGCCGAAGCCAGGTTGGAGAAGTCACGGACCGCACAAATGTGTTTATTTGAGGAAGGAGCAGACTTCCCCGCTTCCTTTTCTCCTACCTTAAAAGCTGAAGCTGGCCTTGCTGCAAGCCTTCCCAGGGAAAAGGGACCGCTTTCCCGGGAAGGAAAACCACTCTTCTCCTAGAAGCGCGCAGCAGATGTCGCTGCAAGGCAGCAGCAAGCAGGGAGACGCGGAAACCTCAATCCAGAGGCAAGAAACCCGCAGAAACGACCAATACGGCATTTATTTTTATAGAGCCACTCAAATGCAGCAAACGGTTACTCTGAGGACGGGAACTCAGTCTGCAGACAAGGGGGGTCCTTTTAATACCAAGCATAAACCTCGCTCGCAAAGGTGGTCGGCCGAGAAGGTTACTTACCCCCCCCCGAGAAATCCCACGCAGGGTTTCCTTGCAGGCCAGCTGTACTCTCGAGCCAAGGTGCCTGCATTAACACTCCCAATCACTGGGGAAAGGCAGATGGAAAAGCACGATAGAAATAGGGAAATTTTTTCCTTTGTGGGGTTTGGATGGAGTCACAGTGAAAGGCAGACATTTATACTTTCTAAAATATTTGGTAGAACCATGTTATTTGTTATTTCCTTCTATTTATTTATCCAGACGAAGATCCAAAGCCCACACTGGAAAGACTCCTGTTGATTCCCATGGCTCCTGGGCCCAGCCCTCTAACGCTTGCCGGGGAAGGAGAGGAAAAATGCCTTGTTTATCAGACGCCGGTGTCAGAGGCAGCTCTGCGCTGGGGACTCCCAGCTGGGCGTTCCCCCGGTCGCTCAGTCGATCTGCMCAGTCTTCACCAACACATCCTCGGCTGGAGGACCACCACGTTTATTTAAATGATTGAGATGGCCTACCTCTCAGAGCTCCAGCTCAGATATTTTAAGGTCATTATGGGGCAGAGGGTTTTGCCCTGATACCTCTCCACTGAGCCCAACCGCCTGGATCTGAATCACRAGAGAGACGAGAGAGAGAGATGCTTCCCCATCCTCCATACCAAGGCAGCCAGAAAAGGGCATCCTCATTCCCTGGCCCTGGGATCTCTGGAGGAATCAGGTGGGGTCTCTGCTAAATTTTCTTATTTCCTGGTGATACAGGAACCATAAAGGTATAACGCAGCRACACCTTTATAGCCCTGGCTTCCTAATCCTCCCAGCACTTGTTCATGTGAATCCCACGGGTCCCCGGTGAGAATACCTGCACAAAGCAGGGTTTGCAGGTCTTGGTTTGAGATGAGCAGAGGGTTTTAGCCCCTGAACTTGCACTGCCATTAATGAGAGCGGTGTGGTTAAATACATTTGTCCTGAAGACAACTCTTAGGGCGTACTTCTGCTCCCTGAAATTTTTTTCCATTTCAGTGGGGGAATTCTGCAATTTCTGCTAAGAAGAACACGGCTAAGCTGCACACACACACACTTGGTTTGCTTGGTTTTCTGAAACGAGCATCACTCATTCCTCAAATGCCAGCAGCTCTGTGCTGAGGAATCCCGCTCCCAAAGGCAAGTCCGAGATCAGAGCTGGGATGTGACCCAAACAGCAATCACAACCCCCCGGGGAACAGCCGAAATTCCTCTGGAGTCAGCACACAAGTTCACTTCCACATGCCCAATTAGAGAGCAATTTCCTTCTTTCCAAAGAAAGGTGGTGGCTGTTTTTTCCCCAGGTTTCTGTGCATCTCTACCCAGCAGCAATGGGGCAGACATTTCTGTCTGCGCTGACAGCCCTGCTTCCCTGGGACCTTTTTTTTCCTGGAGGGAGGTGTTCAATAGAGAGGTGTTTCTGCAGCGCTGGTCAGAGCAGACCCATTGCCAGAGGCGTGAAGGATCGTCTCCGAGCATCCGGGCTCCTGTCCCGCTCCGATACCAAGAAGAAGATGAGTGAGGTTATGCTCTGCTAAAGCACAGGACCTGGCCTGGATTCAGGAAAGCACTTAAACATATGCTTAAGCCCTCTCCTTTCCTGAGCAGGGATGTCTTCGTAACCAGGGCCCCGAGCAGCACGGCCGCTGGTCCGTTCTGCAGAGGGGCCATCGGCGAGCAGGGGAACCGGGTGCCTCTACAGAGCTGGAGCAATTGCAGCTTTACCCCATTCTTCAGGGCACTCGGGTGCTGAGCACTGCTATCCCCCACTGATTTTAAGCCTTGAACAGGCCACATCCACATGGTGTTTTCCTTCTCCCAAGAATGCCCTGGAACCCGCAGGGCCACATTTCTAGTAAGTAACAAGGTTTATGCCAGTGCCTAGGAAAACATCTGATGCAGCTGAGTTTGGGAGGGAGCTGGGGCTGGAAACAGCCTGCTCGCAACCGCGGCATGTTCACTGGCATGGTTCAAACCAGTCATGCGAACAGAGCTGCCACTAAAACCATTCATCTGACAGCAGCCACAGGGTCGGAGACAAAAGCACCGTGTTCCTTCTCCCCCCCTGGCTGGGAAGGGAAGGGAAAAAGGAAGACAAGGCACCCGAGCAGGTTTGCAAACTCCYGATTAAATAAAGGCATTGAGCACATTCCTCCGTGACAAGCTAAATTACACGTTGCGGCCCCTAAAGGAACAAGTGTGTGCTCCCCGGCGCTGACCCCGGCCCTGGCCTGCCGGCGGGAGCAAGCACTTCCCTGCACACAGGGGCTTCTTTCTCTTCTCTGCACCAAGGCACGTCTTTTTTCCTGCTAGTCAAAGCTTTTCAAGCAGAAAGTTCAGCTCAGTTCCGGCAGACCCATCAGCCCGTGAGGGTCTCCCCCCTCTCCCTCTGCAGGGAACCGCATGGCAGCTTCCTCCGCCATCCCTTCAGCACRCATTTGAGAAATCAAATGACTCAGCCCTTGAGCCTGGCACATCCCGGACTCTGGAGACAAACAACTTCTCAGCGCACACACAGCTGCAGCCTTGTGGTGAGCGGCCCCGGAGCCCTTTTCCAGCCTGTCCCCATGCCCGAGGAGCTGAGGGGCAAAATGTCCAAGGCCGATGGGTCTCAGCTGTACCAGCTCAGCATCCTTTCCAGGCCCGGAGAGCCTGGCAGGAGTTCTGCCGACAGCTGAGCCTCGGTTTTGAGATCTGGTGGTAGCACGCTCAGATGTCTTGTGTCACCTAGAAGAGCTCCTTCCTCCCATCCCGGCAGCCCCGGGGACTCTCAGGAGTCCCGCAAGCAGGACAGTCCCCACCAACGCCTGGAAGCAGCTGGGAAAATTGACATCGTTACATCGGCTGGAGGACAATCACGGGAATTACCTCGGAGGCCACGTTCCCACCATCCAGCCCACAGCTGTTCCCGGCCATTTGGAAACCAAACACTTCTGGAGGAAAATAAAAAAGATCTAATCAGTTTTACCCTCTTTTTCCAGCGGGAAGTTTACACCATAATACAAGACAAGCCTGCAGGTGGACATGGGGAACATTTCATGAGTAGTTTAATATATTTATAGGTATTTTTCTTATCCAGGATCTTGCAATTTTGCCAAACCCATAAAAACACAGACGCAGGTATATTGTGCTCATGGCCACACACGCAGCATCCCAGGTTCTGAGAGACAAGAAACCCCTAAGCTTTACAAACATCGCTTAGCCAAGGCTCAAAGCCTGCGAATACAGCACAGAAATAGTGTCAGCTCCCCGCTGTAGCTAAGGAAAATGAGGTACGAAGCCGGGAAATGGCCTCACCTCAGTGCCTGACTCAGTGATTCAAGTCCTGGTGTGAGATGCGTGAGATCTCAGCGAGATGTACAAGGCGAGGGTTTCAGCTCCTGGTCTGGATCAGAGCTGGGACCTCCACCTTCCTCTCCTGCCTCCCTGGACACATGGCTCTGCCGACGGAGCTGGCTTCCCACCCAGCCTGGCTCTCAAGCTACACCACGCCACGCTGCCAAGAGCAACCCCAAGTTGGTGTTTGTTAGACATGAATCACGGCAGTACCAGGTCCTGCCTTTGTGTTCAACCAGTTATTTGTGCCGTTTTGCTGGGAAAAGCTGCTGCACGGCACTGCTGGGAGAAAAGGAGGCTCCAAAGACGTGCTGCTGAGCGCACTGCTCCGTGCCTCAGTTTCCCTGCTTGTAAGACCAGAGACGGGAGCGCCGCACGCCAAGTGAGCTCTCGGGTGCAGAGAGAGTGGGAAAGCACGGGGAGGTCTTTGGAGCGCCAGACTTCCTTCGAGGGAAGAGGCTGCCCGGGGCAGGAGGGGAGGGACGGCTGCCAACAGCCCTTGCCCCACACGATGCGGCGCGCGTTCCTCGACGGGAAGGTGCTCGGGGGAAATGCCGCACTGCAGGGCAGGCGGGAGTCAGGCCGGGACATCGCTGTGCGGTGGGGGAGTCGTGCAAGGACACCGTGCTGCAGGGCAAGGGGGGGGATCGCTGCCCGGAGAGGAGAAAGCTCTCCAAGGACTTGGGTGGGATCGCTCCTGTGCATGGAGGTGGCCAGGAGCGATCTCTCTTGCAGGTAGCTGTAAACGCTAAAAGGCAAGCAATTATTTAGGCACCTAAAAGGAAGCAAAGCCACAGTAAGTGTCTGATTTGGTGGCAACTGGAAAGAACCATGTACCTGTCCCAGAAAGATCCAGGGCATGGGTCTCCTTAGACACAGGATTTTGTCTATACAGTAGCTTCTGAATACTACAGGGAATTGCCTCTTAGGAATCTCAACTCAAGTAATATTTGCTTACATGGAACAAAAAATATTATAAGCCAGCATTATCAGCACAAAAAGTTTAAATCTAAACTGCGAAAACCTGAAAAGTCACTGTGTACTGAAAAAAAAAATCAAACCAACTGATTTTACTCAGTACTTGTCCTTATTCAATACTTTCCCCTTTTTTGAAATTTGCATTTAGCTGAAACTTTACATTTTTCAATTTGGTTGCAAAAAATACAAAAAGTACAACATTCTTTTGGGGGCTCTACTGTTGTGCCTGCAATAGCCCAAATTAATCTGATCGATGTCACAACAATATCACCAGGGGAGAGGGAAGAGAACTATGCACTGAAAATGTCTAGAGGTAATTCCTCAGGACAGCAAGACAGATGAGTGCTTAACTGAACACAGAAGTCTCTTTTGAGCTGAGAGCTTCAGTCTTGCTTCACTGAGCTGCAAAATCTGGGAAGAAATTACAAAAAAATAAGAAGGGAACTACCATAGGAAGACGCTTGATATTTAACATGCACAAGAATCAATCCTAAAAACTTTTTGATAATGGAGCAAAAGCTGTGTCATTTCTCACTGTGGATCTGGCTGTCTCTGCTCCTTTCAAACGCAGGAGATGTTAGAGCTCCCCTTTCYGTAACATATTAATTTCCACTCAAGCACGGTTGGGCGATTCACAGAAGTAAAGCAGAAATAGAGAAAAGCAGTGCAGCATTTTTAAAGCCCTCTCCCCTCCCCACTTTGGCCAGCATTTCAAAAGACTTTGGTACATTGGGAGTTTAAATCTGGCTTCTCAACCATGCACTGAGCACTCGAGAAACTCATTTTATGCAGCTGGGAAAAAAAATGCAAGCTCCTTTACCTACGAAAGTCATTGGAAAGCTACCTATGGACTGCGTTAGGCTTAGAACGGGGTCCTAAAGGAGCTCTGCTGGAAAAGGGACACACTAATGGCCTGCGGAGGAGGCAAGAGTAATATAAACAGTTTCTGGTAATTTATTTCAATTGCTCAATTTCTTCAGCATTAAGAACAATCACGGCCAGGAAAATGCATCAGCCTAAAGCACAGGAATATATCCTGGCCCCACACCACCCTCCGCTCCCTCTCTTCTTCAAGCACCTGCTCAAAATGTGGGGCTCTGCAGCCCCTAAGAGCAGCGGGGCAAGCGGGATGGGAGCAAGGATCAGCTGTGCTGGGGACCTGGAAAACAAGCCTGGCGCTAACCTCCAACGGCCGGCAGTTTTGGGGAGCCGCGGGACTGGGGTGCCTCAGCGAATTGGGGAAAGGGAGAGCATACAGGTTCTGTCCGAGACCCTGCGCAAGGAAGGACTAGTCTGCCACGTGCTTTGGCTAGAACAGTCCCCAGCGGTAGGTCGTATCCGAGCGCATTGCAGATAATATGAGAAATAGGCACTTTCAAACACAGCTGTTAGCAGCATTTCAGCCAGAGGCCTTGCTCGCATGTCTGGACCTGAACGAGGCTCGACTCCCGCCTGCGTTTCCCCTGGAGCTGGTGTTTCCCACACAGCCATCCCACAGGCTCGCTGCCGCAGAGCGAGCAGGCAGAGCCACCCGGCGCGGGCTGCACTGTCAGCCCGGCTGGGGCTGAGGGTATCGGCTGGAGCTTTGGCCACRCAGGAGGACCACAGGTGTCCAAACGTGGACCGTGGATCCGAAACCCTTTGAAAATCCCATGCAATAACAGCGACTGCTGCCCTCCAGCTGGGCTGCTCTCTCTAAAGCTGTCCCTGACCCCTGCAAGCAGCAGTTTCCCACCCAGCGTGGAAAGGGGCTGTCTTTTCCTCCACCACAGCATCACTAATCACTAAACCTGACCACTATCACTCGCCGAGGGCATCTCCCCAAAGCACCTGGCTCGCTCTGGAGCGCACAGTCACACCGTTTCCCCTTGCAACCGAAGCTATCGCCTCTCCCCTCCTTTTTCGGTGAAAACAGCTTTCACAAGGCCGGCGGTAAAAACCGCACCGCCTCTGGGAAGGGTCCCAAGAGTCGTTCACTTTTACCCGTGTTTGATTTGCACGCAGGCACCAGCGATTTCCCCGGGGAGCGCTTCTCCCAGCAGGCCCAGTTCTGCTTTCACTTAGAGTGAGGTAAACTGGGACCGGCTCCTCCGAATGACTCCACTGGTGCAAATGAGATCAGAATCTGGCACCGCTCGTCTTACTCAAAACAAGCATAACTGGAACCAGATAAAACCAGTTCTAGTACATAGTGGCCACCAGGATTATTATTTTTTTAATTTAGCACACACGCCGCGTAAGGCCATCCTGCAGTCAAAAATGGGAGTTGTCTCGAATGCCAACCACGCTGGCTTTCGGCTCGCTCGGTCATTCATTACCAAACTTGCATAAAAAAATCAAGCCCTGTCCTACGCAGCGGGGTTGCGCTCGCAGGATCAGGTTCCCAGCTGCTGGAGCAAGAGGGGGAAAGAGGGAAGGAGAAAGGAGTTTGCAGCTGAAGCTGTGGATCTTTCAGCGACGGTTCAGGATCCTTCCTGCCGTTTCCCTCTCCCTTTACACCCGTTTAGGCCATATCCTGGTCACAACAGCAGAAATCCAGTCGACTTGAGTGCTGTTTTGCCCTCTTTTAATCTCTGCTTTATACTGCACCAGCCGCCTCAGTTTTGACGACGTAAAACCCAATGTCTGTGTTATTTACCCACGGCACTGACTGCAGCATCTCCAATGCCGAAGCATAAAAAACACGTGGCAGTGCAGGGCCAGAGGCTTTCGGGGGTAACGTAACAGCTCGCAGCCCAGTTGGTATTTTCAATTGCTACCAGACGTGCTGGGGGCTGACCTCACACTTGACATTTAGACAGCCTCTCCTAAAACTGCAGGATTGGGCCCAGTAACCACAATGAAATCAAACTGTGACGGAATGCCGGTCTTTTCCCCTCTCTGGACAAGACGTCTGAGCTCTGTATCAGAGAAGGAGGAGGCTTAAGCCACATCTGAGACAGTGACCAAAGCGAGGGCCCGATCCTGACACCATTTCCAAAGCTCAACTCCAAAGGATTGAAATCTTGGCTGGAATGGGGGTAGCAACCCAGCCCAGCTCCACAACTGGTAGAAAGGAGCGTTGGGTTGCTCCGTTCCCACCATCGGACCTAATTTACACCCAGGAAAGCCCTGGCCCCCACTGCCCCGTGTCGCTCCCTCCCTAAACAGCGCTGAGCGAGAAACAAAGGTCTGGGAAACGGCAAGCACAGCTCCTGCCAGTGCTAACGGGAGGCGCGGAGGACAGACCACCCCTCGTTCCCACTCCAGTCCTCCCCCAAAAGGATGATTTTATCAGCCGCCTAGGTTTTTAAGAGTCTGATTTGAGCAGCTGAGAAGCTTCTTTGCCCTAAGCCGTGCTGGACCCGCTGGCACTCTGGTCCTTGCTTTATCGCAGGGGATCTCCGAGCCTGGGTGACTACAGAGGAGGGATTTTTTTTCAGCAGATTTAAAAATAAAAAGATCAGGAGCGAGGCCCTTGGACGGAGCAAGTCCCCAGCTCTGCCTGCCCCACGGTTGCTGCAGCTACAATACCGGAGCCGACGGAGGTACTGCTAACATTTTAATGGGAACAGCACAGAGCTCGGGGAGGAATAACTGCCCAGGAGTTTAACTCTGCTTCTCGGGCAGGTTTCCCACGACTCCACCAGCTTAACACGACCTCGGCAACGCCAACACACGCCGCGAGCAAAGTTACTCCAATACRGGCAGGTCTTCAAGGCTACTTTAAAAGCAGTTTGGCTTGGGGCCCAATCCTGCACTTCCCGGGCACCCAAAACTCCCTCCAGCTCGACTATTTTCCTCGCTCCGGAAAGACGACCGGGCGCTCGGGAAGACTTTGCTCGTTCACCCTCTTTGCAAGACCGCAAACTCCCCAAGCTGGAATTCAGCACAGAGAGGTCAAGCCAAGAGCCCGGATTCTTCTCAGGGCTGTTTGCAAACACTTGGGATTTTTATACTGAAGGCAAATTCCATTTCCCATCCTGCGGTTTGCAAATTTGAGGCGAGCTGCCTTTTTCGAGATGGGAGACTGCCTTTGAAAAGCAAAAGTGCCCATTGTACACAGCTGATTTTTGGCTGGTTGGACATTGCAAAGAGGACATTAAGTTCTTAGGCTAAAAATACAAGGGAAAATCTGGGCCTCGCCGTATCACTAGGATCTTTCCCACTCGTTTCGGTAGGGTGCAGATTTTTCCCAAAAAAACCCGCATGGCAAAGCTATGGCGCCCCGACTCCGCAAACACTTCAGACAGGCTGAATTTTTAATTTGATAGGGTTAATCCTACATGTAAAAGTTAGATTGCGGAGCAGAGCATAAGTTTCTCATAAAAGTGCCCTCGTAAGAGAAATGTTAGTAGGCAATAAGGGATTGTCCAGATCAACTTTAATGCAGCCTGAAAATGAGCTGAAGCATGTTCTGTCCCCGGAACATCTCTTAGAGAAAAACAGAAATCCCCACTGTGCATAAAACGCAGAGGTTATTGTATATAACAAATAAGAATTGCCGCAAATACTTAGACAAACTGAAATACTATGTTACGACTCAAGAAACAGGTAGAGCTGTATCGGATATGAGCCTTTGTAATATTCCAGTAAGCACAAAAACTATTTGTAGGATACAAGGATGTAAATTCATCCCCAGTGCAAACTTTTCAAGTAACAAAAGTTTACTGCCTTGCCATCAGGAAAATTTCCTTGCTTTATGATACCCGAACTACTACACGTCCTCTGGCGCTGCGGTTAATCGATATACTGAACGTTCCCGTTCTTTCCTCTGCACTTTTGTTCGAAACCCGAAATAGATGGGAAGGACTCTGTACCACAGATGTGCAACCGATAGAGCGCGGCTCCCCATATCCTATTCTTTTATTTTATTTGAGCTAAAGCGGCGGTGGAAATAGTTTAACGATCGCACGGCAGATCCCCCGAAGTCCGCCTCATCTGCAACTGATTTCTGCCCGTGGCAATATTCTCATCCTCCCGGCCATCAATCACCCGGGGGGAGAGTGGAAGGGAGAGGAAAAGAGGCGGAAAATCTGGTGCTGATCAGCGGCGGAGAAAAAGCAGCAGGTCCGCTCCGTTTTTGGG
>JAYKAV010001842.1:788124-824401 GCA_035582835.1 Phoebastria nigripes
GGGGGGAAGCGAGAGGAGGGGAAAGGAGGGAGGGAAGGCGGGAGGGAGGGAAGGAGGGACGGAGGAGGGAGGGGAGCGCCGGCTGCAGCGCCTGCCCGCCGCGCCGGCTCAGCGCCGAGCCGGGGGGCTGCGGTCCTCCTCCTTCCCCGGGGTGGTGGGGGGGGAAAAGCGGCGGGCAGAGCCGGCCCCCTCCCCGGGATGCCGCCCCGTCCCCGGGATGCCGCCGCATCCCTGCTGAACGCCGGCGCAGGGGTTCCGCCGGTTTAGGGAGCGGTGCGGGGAGCCCCGAGCAGCCCCAGGCTGAGCGGCCCCCCCCGGCCGCCCGGCTCCCCTCCCCGTGCCCGACCAGCGCCGGAGCGTGGGAGCCCCGCGGCCGCGGATCCCCCACGGGGCGGCCCCCCAGACACCCACGGCCCCACGGCCAGCGGGACTCGCAGCCCCCGGGACGGGCAGGSAGCTCACACACTGACCGCCCGTCCTGGGCGATGAAGCCCCCGACAAGGGCTAAAAACTAGCGGGGAGAGCCCGCTGGCAACGCACGTCCATAAAAACGATGCCTCTGTAAGAGCAGAGCTGTGTCCGAAGGTGATTTCCCAGCATTTGCTCCTGCAGTGACGTAAACAAAGTCTGCATTTGGCTCACTGAACGCAAACAGTTCCTATTTAAACATAATACTTGGTAGAGAGTGCTCGGGGTAGAGTCCTAGCCGCAGTGAAGACTTTGGGAAAGTTCTCCTCCAACACCAGAGAGGACGGTTTTCTCCTCTTTTTCCTTTCTTTTCCTTTCCTCTTTCTTGTCTTTTTACCTTCTTTTTCTTTTCTCTCTTTTTCTTCCTCTCTTGCCCTTTCCCATTAAAAAACTAACAGCCAAACACAATCCCAGTGAAACCCCATTCATCGCTATCTTTCAGTTACAATAATTGCCGGAGACCGGAAGGGCTCTGTTTCTGTAAAGGYGCAATTAATCTAATAGAGGCCTCCACATTAAACACTGGCACGGCACTACCCAAATCAAAAGATACCTGCAAGGCTTGGATGGGCTTTGCTGGCTCCTGTTTGTGTGAAGATTTGCATAGAGATCAGAGAAGCAGGAAGAGGAGATGGTAAGAAAGCAACAGCTGTGCTGAGAGAAGTGTTGGTCATGCCCTGGCAGTGGTCCTGGGGAGAAGCTAGGAAAGCAAGCTTTGGGGCTGGCTGTTAGCTGAAGGAGGCTGGAGGCTGCCAGCAAAGGAACAGTTTCCCRCTGCTTGGTTCCTTCCAGCTCCGGGACAATAGGATTCTGTAAATAGGATGGCAAAAACCTGCTTCCAGCATCACTTTCTTATCCTGCTAGATGCAACCTACCTGGCCCCTAATTGTACCGAACTGCTCAGCTCCAAAAGGGCCACCAAGAGACAGAGGAGCAGCCCTTCGCCATGACCACATACCCCATCGGGAGCCCGAACTCCAATCTCCCAACATTTTCACCCACTGCTGAACTTGGGCTTTTGACTAACCTCATGGCCAGCGTGACCAGCAGTGAGCTCCTGCCCGGGAGGCTATTTTATTTTGAATAATATAATGAGTGAAAGAGGAGACATCAGAGACTTGGAAGCAAGTTCTCAGGTCTGTGGATAAATGAGGAAAAATAAGATGTAGATGCAAGCAGCTACGAAGCAACAAACCACGGGCATTAAGGTGAAATTCACCCAAGTGTATCAGATCCACGGTTCGATATTTTGATGGTTTTTGTAGGATCCTCAGCACTGGGGTGTGATTACTCTGAGTGGAGCACCAGGCTGCGTGCAGAGATGTGAGCCAGCATGCAGTTCATTCACTGCTTCCTACTATTCATTCGTGTTCCAGTTCTGTAAACAGCCGAACAGCAGCAAAGGGAAACGCAGCAATCTGTAAATCTGGGGGTGGGGAGTCACGAGGAGTAGAGTTCAGGTTTTCTGGTGTCAGAAGAAACAGACAGAGGTGCTGTATGACAGAGCAGGCTGGCTGGAGGATGAAAGAAGCTGCCGAGAGGCTGTCAAAACCCTGGGCCAACACTTTCCCCCTTCCTCTCTGGCAATGCGGTATCGCAGCCAGAACAAGGAGTGAAGACCTGATGCCTGCAGATGTCATTTGGACAGACACTGGCTCAGGCACGGGTTAGAGGCAGCCGCTCTGCAGCTGGGAGCAGACGGGAGGGAGAGCAGGGAGGCAACACCGGCAGGAAAGGAGCCATCCTCACCGGCCAGGCCCCTCGCCCCTAGCCAGGGTCGCTGGCTTCAGCAGCGTTTTTAGACTCTTGCTCCACATCACCCCCTCGTTTACCAGTTCCTGCTCCCCGCAGGCTGTGAGGAGCTTGCTGCCTGCCCCTAAAACACCCGTGCCAAACCACGCTGTTGTTTTCACGCCGAGCGGTGCGACACATGGGTTAGTACCACACAACTCTCCACTCTCGCCCCCTGACGACAGCCCATTTCATCAGCCTGTCGTTTTCCACCACAGATAGACACCATATGAAAACACAGGTGCACRGAGCCTTGCCCAAAATGTCCACACACCCACCTATATCTACCCCCTCAGCCCTTTCCCCTGCTGCTGGATCACCAAGGCTTTTGTGCACTGAGACACAGCAGAAACCTGCTCTCCAGTCTCCAGGAGCTTCCCTCCCTCGCCCGCTGTTGCTGTTTTGGGCCTGCTGACAAACGCCCACAGTGCCAGGGGCTCCCCGCTTGTCAGGACAGGACTAGGAACTGTGGGCGTGAGAATTAAAAGGGTGTATTTGTAAGTTAAAAATAAAACTATTCCTTTTATTTGTGTCTTAACACAGATTCCAAGGCTCCCTGCCCATAGCTGGATGCTAGAAAACACATGCGGGGAAAGGCAGCTGGGAAAAGAGAGAGCAAGCGAGAGCGTGTGTATCCGCGAAGGGCTGCAGGGAGCAACGAGGGGGGAATTGCCCTTCACAGATCCCCACAGCTGGGCCCACGCTTCGTCTCTCCCCCAGCGACTTGTGTTTTGTTCACCATCCCTGCGACACACTGCAAAGGGTCCAAAGAAGCGCTCTCAAGGGCTAAACCCCCTTGCATGACCCACGAGGGACTTGGGAGACTGACGTCTGGGTCTGCCGTGGACTACCCTGACCCATCTCACATCAGTCAATGCACTTCACCTCTCCGCATCTCATTTGCAAAAGAGTACAAAACTGTATTGCGGCCCCCCAGAATAAAGATGGCTCTTTATCAGCTCCCTTCTCTCCTGCTGGAGACCATCACCTGCCGGAGTTGAACTCCTACTTTTTGGTTCCTAAATAAGCCCTAAGACATCTCTAAGATAACAGCTCAGGACCTCAAATTGCTGTGTGTAAGGGCATACACTCCTGAGGAGAAGGGAGCAGGAGACAAAGGCAAAGGTTTTACTACTAAAAAAGCTTGGGGGTGATTTCCCATCACCATCTCAGGTAGATGAAGGGAGGGGACAACGGTGGCAGGTAGGGTGTGAGGAGCGCATCCTCCCATCGCTGCCAAGTGTGCGACTCACATCTGTGCAGTTCCAGCACCCAAGAGCAAGGATGGAGCCGTCCTTACAAATACCATTCCTGCTTTTTAAGATTCACCCAAAGCACATGGGTACCACAGCACTTCACGGCTCAGACCACCAGGTCAATCCACCCTCAGCTTAATAACATACACAGAGGTAAGGAGAGGCTAGAGGGGAGGGTTCAGCCATAGGAGGAATTTGGACCAGCAACCTCCATCAGGCCACTGCTTTAGGATAACAGATTTGAGCTCTGTGCTGAATCCCTTTGCGTAGGTAAAGCGGAAAGGCATGAGTCCTAGCAGTAATTTGGCTAGCTGGCTTGAACTGCAAAGTCCAACTTGCCTGGCCATGCGTAGAAAGAGAGATCTAGGGACGGACCTGGTTGGCAGGGACTGTGCTCGGTAGTAAAGGAAAAGGATTTATCATAGAGCTCATTAGAAAACATCTGGGCTCAGCAAATGACCTGGAATGCGACTCGGCAGCGGGGCGCTCCTCTCTTCCCGAGTCCCGAGAATGCGAGCTCCCGCAGGGTAAGACTCGAGCCAGCTGTTTCCTCTAATCCCATCAGCCTTCCCTTCGACAGGGGTCCAAATGCTCGGCGAGCAGGAGAGAACGAGAAAGTCCCGTTCCCTCCCCTTGGTGACTGGGATTAGTGGTTTCTCTGTAGTGCCGTGCCAATGCATTTTGGGGCCCTGGGGCAGCAGTAAAAAAAATGTACCCCTCCCATCTCTGAGCAAGTCSAAGTGTGTTTAATCACTTTATTTTCCACCTTGCCCAATCGCTCCCTGCTCCCAGGCACTCTAGGCCCCTTCGTCCCTCCCTCCCTCRCTTCCCCAGCAACTCAGGTCATGCAAAATCCTCTCCTATTAAGTTCATGTCTGCAGGGGCAGTTTCTATCAGGGAGGGCTGGGAAGAAGCTGTGGGCTTCATTTGCAGGTGCCCTCTTCCCTACGAGTTCAAAGTTTTTTTCTTTCTACTTCAAAAATACCAGTTTCCTCCAACTCCATTACAACCGGCTAAATCCCCTCTGATAACCATCTTATTTTCTGCTGCACAACTTCCCCCTGCTGCAATCGCTCAGAACCTCTTATTATATTAATTATTTTTCTTGCAGCACTGCCTGAAGGCCCCAGCCAAGCTCAGGGCCTCGTCACAATAGGTGCTTGTATGTGTTTAGAGACAGTTCTGGCACCGAAGCGCCTACAAACTGTCAACCAGCAGTACAAACTTAGAACATACACATGTGTGCAGGGAACATTTTGCACATTACCGAAAGGAAACCAGCACCCGCCTGAAACGGGGTGACTCAGCCCAGAGCAATATTGCACTGCCGTTGCATAGGAAGAGGCTCACGCACAAACTCTCCGGCCTGAAAGAAAAGCACCCAAAATCAGAAGTCTCAAAGCACCAGTTTCTGAAGTCCTGCTACTGCAAGAGAGCGTCAGCATTTTTTTAAATGAGGGTAACAGAGAAAAAAGAATGTATATATGTATTCGCTAACAGATTAAACTCCTCTGCTCCCATTCCCCCCGCCTTACAGAAGACAAATGCAAATATAATCCTTAAGGTGATAACATGATTTTCATATTTTAGAGGGTGTGGTTCATAAAATCATAGAAATGTGGGACCCTGAGAAATCTGCTTTCATTGCCTCCCTCTCCTCCTGCCCCAAAGCAGGATCGTGATTTTTGAGTTTGTGAAGCAGACAATACTATTGCAGCTGATGAGGAACTGAATGCAACTGGCCAGGGGTCTTAGCTTATCACTGCTTTCTTGAACATGCCGAGCGATCTGTGCTAGCACTGGACCAATTTTTCATCATTCTGGTTTTAATTTTGGTAACAGGGACTGCCTCAGGGGCTGCTCCCATGTATGATAAGAGTTAACGTTGAAGCCTCAGTTAAATAATTATAGGCTCATCTTGTGCTCAGAGGAGTCACAATGACCTTCTCTCTATCTGTCAGCCTACCTCTATTTATACCTAATATGGATATAAAATCCACAACTTAGCAGATAGTAAACGAGAGCCTCCCACAAGCATGTCGCCTACTAGGATGCTCCCAAAGATTTAAGGGAATTATTTCTCAGGCCTTAAAAGAACCTGGTAAATTCACTTTCTCTGTTCTGTCTGACGTGGTGCAGACAGCAGGACTATGTGGACTTTCCCATAACGTCCTTCCAGCGCACCTCCAGTCCTAGCCCACAAACAGTCCTGCAGTTCCAGCCCCAGGCTTCCATCCATCATTCAAAGATGCATTTATTGACATACGAAATACCCCAACTCTCAACAGATTATCTACGAAACCATGTAATCTTCAGAGAGAATTAAACAAAAACCGGGCCCCGGGCCCAGAAAAAGGAGTGGGGGGGAAGCACACACCATCAGCCATTCCCTCAAACAAAACCAGGGAAAACAGTCCAAAAGGGAGGAGCTGGAAGAACAAAGCAGCAATGATCGGCATAGTAATAGGTTGTCTTACATCTGAGAACCACACCAGGGACACCTTCAGGGACTGTCTAACAAACAGGGTCCTTGAGATAAAAAAATTCTGCATTTAGTTCATACCAGATTAAGCCATGGGACAGAGAACAGGAACACTGCAGTCAACGTTTATGGCCTTAGAAGTTTAAGAGAATTTATGGCCAACAAGAACAGTTAGATCATCTGATATGAATCCATGTGTGTTACAGGTCATTTGATTTCACCCAGTCACTCCCAGGTGGAGCACAGTAACTTGCATTTAAGACACCAAGAGTTGAAAAATCCACCCATTCCTCCACTAGCTTATCCCAGTCTCTCTGCTTATAATTCAGCGCCTCACTGCTCGTCTGCATGGGTCAAGCTTCGGCCTCCAGCCATTGCTTCTCATTACACCTCTCCCTGTTAGCAGCAAACCCTTCAGTTCCTGGGTCTTCGTAACTCCTAAGTCCTTGCAATCCCTAGGTATGATCAGCATTTCTTGCGCCTCAATGTCGAACTTTACATTTGACTATATCAAAATCTACATTGCTCCATTTTCTTTTTCATTTACATAGCATCCCACCAAATAGCAATTATTCATCTGCCACCATTTTTATATTTACTTCCAGATAATTAATGAAAATTACAGATAATACAAAGCATTATACTGATTCCTGCGGGACATATGGCACCCACAGACCCCAGAGTGCCATTGTTTTGCAAATCAGACATGGAGCCATCAGGACATGAAATGATTTTCTTCTCCTGTGGCCTCAGTCAACCTTTGAACCTCGAAAGAGGCTGCTAAAGAGAGAGATGATACAACCCACGGCAGTTACCTTCAGCCTAAGCCTCTTTTCCCCTTACTCCATTGATAACTACAGCCCTTTCTCCCTTACTGCGCTGTGCTATAGAACGTTGTCCTGGAGAGAAGGCACAGGAGTTTGGTGACAGAGAAGCAGGTGACCAGAAGAAATGAAAGGGTGGATAAGAAAGTGCAGAAATACTCCCCTTTCCACAGCACACCTTTACCTTGTTATTCCAGCACCTTCAAAGAGCAGAAGCCAAAGTATTTTGTGAACTGTGGAGTGGGATTCAACCCAGCGCAGACGGGTGGTGTCCCACAATATACGCTAGCTGACTGTACAGAGCTGAATTTTACCYGGGAATGAAGTAGGTCTTAAAGCCATGACCAAGTGGGGAGAATATCACCATTTCCATTTTACAGGGGAGAAAACTGAGGTGCTGTCTATCACAACTGGACTCCTAAATCCTCAGGGAATGCATGGCTCATGGGATTAGTAATGGTTTTGGGTTAAGCTGTTAGTCACTACTAACAACTTCAAGTGCAGCACCAAGGGGGAGGAAGAATACCCTCTAAAACTTTTTAAAAGAGACACACTCCCTCTTACAACAGATTTATGAACTGAATTTGAACTGATAAGGGCATGACCTTTTCTAGGAAGGGGCATGCACTCCTAACCCAGAGCTGGAGTCTTTACAAGCACTACCAATAAAGACTATAGATGAAGAGTGATTTATTAGTCACCGACAACTTTCTCAGCATCTTTATAAGCTACAGGAGGTGGGTATCCACCACCACGAGGAACATCCAGCTCTAAATAGCTAGCAGTGCTGTACAGCTAAGTGCTGACAGCCAGAAGTCACAAGAGAAACAGCGATCCACAGCTGAATTTCCATAAACTATGTTCACATTTAGTTTCAATCTCAGTTAAGCATTTCACTGTGGGTGGGCTATAGGCTGGACTCTCAGAGCAGTTAAGACATAGTACGCATTGCATACAGCTGCCTACTGGAGCTGGCGTGCCAAAATTTGCACCAGTCCCATTTACAAAGGCAGGGGTGGGGTGGGAGATGAGGGAAAAGTTTGTTTATTTCTTACTGTCGGGATGTGTGTGGTAGGGGGGAAAAGCAACAAAACCCAGCCAGCTCAGAGCAAAAGGAAGGGTCAGCAATGCCTCGCTGAAAAAAGCGGTTTTCCTAGCAGGTCACTGATCACGTGTTCCCCAGCTCTGCCACTAGCCTCTCCCTTCTAGCTAAAGCATAAGAGCTATACCTCATGGTAGGTCACTACCACAACCACCACAGTCTCCTTTAGTCCACTCATGCACCCACTGCTTGCATTTGCAAACAAGCACCTTTGTGATTTCTTTTGCATTGCTCCAAGAACTCGGAGGGAACCCGGTAAAAATATCTGGAAAACCAATTCCTTCTCCTTTGGAGAATCATCCGTGTGAACCCTCTGGAAAAGTTGAGTTAATGCCATCACTGCGGTGTTTCCGCTACTGGAATGATACTGCCTCCTCGATATCCTCCCTCTATCTCCATCTGTTACCTAAGTTCATATTTAAGGTAGATCTACTAAGGCAGTGACTATCTTCTGGTATTATGCTTATGTTATTCCTAACACAGCAGTGTCCTATTCCATGAGATGCAAAGAACTGGTAATACATTTCAATATTTTCTCTCCTTATCAGATTCAGATTTACACCAAAGTCAATATTGAGGATGTCAGTGTTTTACACCTATTAGTGATTCTATAAGCAATCACCTCCTGGACAATAAAACAGAATTCCTGACTTATCAGAGATTTGCCATTAAGAATTTGGGGCAATTTGAGGATAGCAAATGGTTGCAGAACATACCCTTCTGGAGTCTCCCAGACTATGAAGTGGGCAGCCTTCCCCTGAGACTCCATGACCTGCCAAGTGAAAAAACAGTCAGAAAGGACAGCTGATTGAGTCCATGGCTCAAGACTCAAATTAGAGTCCCAGCTGCATGCCACATTCCCTCCAAGACTTATCACTGACCTTGGCTGCAGCTTCTCCCATCTTTAAAATGGGAATTATAAACCTTTCTACCTCCCTTAATCCCATCTGTTTAGTTTGTAAATTCTCCAGGGCAAAGACTGGTTTTTATTTGTGTGTACAGCACCACATACAGCAAGGTCCCGATCTTGGCTAAGGCTCCTGGGCTTGATTGAAATACAAAGAAATGACGGTATCTTGATCAAACATGAAGAACTCAGATAAACAATAGAAAAGCAGCTTGATATTTTTTTTTCCTGCAGTCTCTGCTTTTCCGTGACTTGTTTATTCATCTCAAAGCCTCAGCAGACATCTAATCAAGCTGTTAAGAGTCAGATTTGTGGCCAGTGAAGCACTTAGGGAGTTGTTAAACGTTCAAAAACAGTTCTATTCAGCAAACAGCTGCTGCTTTTTTTTTTTTCCCTTCTCCTAGATAGCGGTATGGTTTCTTTACTCACTGTATACTCACCATTTTCCTATTAAAATTGCATCGGGGTGATACAGTAACTTCTCCACTAAAAGGTCTCATTAAATTTTGGGTAGGGACACCTGACTTTTTTAGGCCTATCTTGTTTGCACTTTTTGGTACTGATTCAAATCACGCTACAGTTAGACGAAGCAATGATTTCAGCAGGCTTAAGAAAGAAGGAAAAATGTGATAGTTTCCAGATGAGTGTATTATACTAAATTTAACATGCCTTTTGGTACTTAGAATTTCCACTTTTCCCCCTTCCATTTATGTAATTAGAAATCAAGCAGCAGGAAACCGTTCCTATTCCAACCTCAGTTGGGAACAGTATGGTCTCATTCCCATAGAGGGAAACAGGAGACTTGTCCTCACAAGGAGATACTTTGCACAGCTTACATGGACAGGTTCAAAAATAGGTTTTGAATAATACAACTTTAATTAAACCAAAACAAATACAGGCCCATTATGTGCTAGTTATATATGCATATATATCTCTCTCAACACAAAAAACAAGAAGCAAGGCAGCTGTGAAAATCAAAAATATTAAATTCTTACCCCACTTAAAGAACAGTGGCAAAATTTAAATTCCACTTTTCAGAGTAAAATTGTGCAATTTTTCCACACTCACCCTAGTGAATTTTGTATTAAATGAGCAAGAACTTTTCTTCTGATTATTCTCACTCTAGCAATAAATGACATATTGTCAATGGATATCTACAAGGGTACCCTCTGAGTTCCAGGGCCAGAAGAACCACCTGATCACGGGTCACAGTAGATCATATTAAGTAACAATTAACTCTAAGAAGTCATATTTGAACTAAAGCAGAGCATACCAGGGCAGGATAACTCATTACCAGGGGCACTAAATAAAAATGGAACCCATCATCACGGCCCAAATGACACAGCGCTAGCTAAAGCTTTTTCTGCATGTTGACAGTCGTTATATTCAGAGCATTGCTACCGCTTTTGGTTCTCCTGTTTCTTACCCAGGTTGATGCTCTTCTCTCCAGCTGAACCCACTGGCTCACCAGACTGCTAGCATCGCAGCACACACACACAGAACTCAATAAAAACATTTTCCAAACCACAGAGGAGCTATGGCTCCAAAGTACATAGTTCAAATTAAAAATTGGGGCCAGATAAAATGATTCAAAATTGGGAAGAAAGAAAGAGATCCTGTTTCCAATAAGCTGTTTTGACCTGACTGATGAATGCAGTCCAGCAAGGGAGGTGGAAAAACAAGGACATGCTCAAGCAATGGTCCTGGATGGTATCATGCTTTGACAGTCTTTAATGCTGCTCTGGCATTAAAGCTATTTTATTTCACAAGTCCGTTGCTCTAGGCAAGCTCTTCAGCTTCTGTTGACTCTGGGCACAGCTCAACATGCTTCTTCAGTGTGCAAGATCCACACACAAGCACCCAGGGGGATGTGGGGGTGCAGGACTGCTGTAGCACCCAGACCCAATCGCAGTCCCATTGCTCAGTAAGATAAGGAGCTTCTCAAGCTCTCTGATCTCAGAAGACTGCCCCGCAGTCCATCCCCTTCCTTTTTTGGCATGGTTTAAAAAACAAATATTGCGCAACTTGTTTTCCATTGTGTTTTCCTTTCTGGAGAGGAATTTTTTTGTCACACTTCCATCTGCCAGCGCTCACCATGCAGCAGAACAGGCTTTCGATAAAGGAAAGCTCCATATCAATCTATACCATTCCCTTTCTGTCTCAGGAGACGTGCATTTACATCTTGTGCTATATGGACAATATGCAGCAAGCATGGGAGAAAGAAAAGAGGTCCTTGAGAGACATCTCAATAGCTAGAAAATTGTGCTGAGTAAATAAGTGGTGAAGACAATCTCTCGAGTCAGGAGAAGAGCAGTAGACAACATGCCAACAAGTAATTACACGGACTGGGGTAAATGAAAAGTAGAAGGGAATACTTGGACCAGTGACTTGCCAAGGTAATAAAGAGCTTTAAATATTTGTGACCCATTCCCAGACACTGAAACCTATATGTTCTCCCACAGAAGGGGGGTGAAAAAACAATCAACCTAAAAGGTAAGCTCAGAGCCAGATGGCATGTGCATCTGTTTAATTYGCCCACTATCCTGGGAAGTTTCAAACTTGGGTCACTCCATGACTCAAAGCTAGAAGAGACAGCACTGGCTAGCTGCATCAGTCACACAGTTAGGATTTGCCCTTTTGGATTCTGCCTCTTTGGAGAGGACAAAATTCCAATTTTAAAGGGCAACTGTACAAACAGGACACAGGAGTATTTATATTCCTCTCCAAACACCGGCACAAGCAGCAGGGGTCTAGTGTGTGATTTATGACGTGGGAATGCTTCTTTGAACTGTATGTTAGATGGGGGTTGCCTTTCCAGAGTGGAGAGGAACATACGACAGCTGTCTTTTCTGAAGAGCTCTCACAGTGGCTTTTACCCAGTGGTCACAGCTGCTAGGTACTCAAAATGAAGTCCTCTCCTTCCATTCTCTCTCTCACTCACATACAAAGTCAACACACCAGAGAAGGCCATTTTTCTTTTATTTATTTCCCAGAAGAGCTCTTCCTTGCACTTTCCAGACATGATACAAAACAAGCAACAGAACTTTGTTTCATGTACAGAAACAGTTTGTTGGAGTATAAAGAGTTACTGGTGATCGTTACTGAAGAATGTTGGCTTATTCCAGGGGCACTTCAGTATTCCTGAGGAATAATCATTGATTTCTCCTTCCTTCCCACTGGGATAGTCTCAGTCATTAGTCACTGTTCCTGTAAAGCAAGAAGGCTTATATTATTAAAAAGCCATTTGGGTTCCTTACATGGAAGGTGCTGCACGATGTAAAGCAAGCCCCTTAGCTTTGTAACATTTCCAGAAGGTAGGCTAACATTTTCATCCTTCGCTAGACTGAGAAGCTGAGTATGGAGAAGTTAAGCAGCTATTTTCATACCAGAAGCGTGCCATGTTTTCAGGCATATAAGCCTCCATTCTGATAAAATGGGTACTTCAAAAAAATGCAACATTATTGTTCAAGTTAACTATTCACAGACTGAATAGAAATCAGATAGAAATCAAAGCCACAAAGGGCAGGAGGAAAGGCTCCAGTTGCCAAACTTCTTGTATTGTTGCACATCAATATAATCCACATTGCAATCAAAGCACAGGGTTGTGGTTTTTTGGGTGATAAATAATACAGGCTAAATAACCCGAAAAATATGATACTTTCCATTYTGCAAGGAAACCTTAGGCCATGTAACTCTCAGCCATACTGTTTTAAGCCTTGAAATAATTGCTAGATCTTGATTTTAAACTCAGCTGTGACATCCACTTGATCAAATTACTTAAAAAGCCCTCAGAATCTTATGACCACAAATATGAACTTTTCTGCATTTGTTTGGCCTAGATGAATGGCTCTTGCATTGGTGTTAGTGTTTCATGATCAACTTACTAACCCAAAGGATGGGCAGCATGATGATCCAAGTTACAGCTAGAACAGCTGCAAAGTTGCTTCGTAATCTCCTGGTTATTTGGTATCATGAAGGTCCTCTGTCCTCTCTTATTCTCACTTAGGATTCAGAATTAAGAACTTGATCCTGAAGCATCAAGAATCCAGACTGGATAAAGCCCCGAGTAACCTGGTCTGACCTCACAGCTGACCCCGGTTTGAGGTCAGACTAGATGACCTCCTTGAAGTCCTTTCCAACTTGAGTTATCCTGTGATCCTACGAACTTGACAGGTTCAGAAAACTAGAAATAATTTTGTTCAAACTAATCCGTGTTACATTTCTCTCTCTCTTAATAAAGCTGWTTTTCTTGCAGAATCTCGCATTTTGACAAGTTAGCATTTGAACAGAAACTTAGTTTTATAAAGGAAGTCCTATAGAGTTTAGTTACAACGGTATTTTCTAGGAAAAAAACAGATGAGTGATAATGCAACAATATTTTCCATGCTCCTAACCAACAGAAATGAAATAATTTTGTAATAACCCTGGAGCCATTATCCACGACACGACAGTTTGGAGAGAATTAATGACATTAACCATTAGATGGCTTCATCTGCGTCTTCCCTCTCTCAGCATGTTCAGCCTCTTTGTGCCAGAAAAAGCTAGTGGAGACAGTGCACTGGAAACTATTTGTCTAGTCTTGTGCCATGCAGGCAGCTGTGCTGCTTCTGTGAGTGTCCTTTCAATTACCTCATGCTTCGAAGGACCACCCTTGCTCCAGAGCACAGACTAGTCCTTAATCCAAACAAAATCCTTTCCTAGGCTGACCTGAAAGTCAGTTTTCTGTTGCCCAACATCCCTAGCAACAAGCATCCTTGAATGAATAATACTTTCTCAGAACATGTGAACAGAGCATTTACCATTCACATGAAGCCACAGACATGTCATTTCAGTTTCTTTTTGGAGACATAAATTGGAGGAATACTCTCACGATGGTGTGGAAAGCTAACACGTTTTGATGTTAACAAATCTGGCCAGAAGAGTCATGCACAGACTTTTGATTCTGGGCTGTAGCTGCCAATGTTGTATCAGCTGCATCTAAGTCACAGTTTCTCTATATTGCTATCCAAAATATTTTATTCTGAAGAAGTTGTTCAGGAATCTTGTTATTGTTTCCCTTTCTTTACAGGCAGCAGCAGATAGTATTTGTAAACAGGTATGTCTGGTAGGGCTGCAGAAGGCTGGCAAAAGCTCATCTGCCAGTAAATCTAAGGAGGACTGGACTCAACTTACAGCTTTAGATGCATCAGGAAAAAGCCTAGAAACACCTTCAGGCCTCCTTCATTAGGCAGACGAGCGATACAGGAGCAATTTTTGCATTCTGTGTACTTGCCACAAGAAGCTCCTGGCAGAACATTTTACCTCACTACTTTCTGAAGTGCTAAAATAACTATAAATATGTCCTGGTGGATGCCTCTCCACCGGTATCAGTGAAATGCTTTCAGCAGTATATGGCTTTGTGGATCAAAAATATGCACGCACACCCCCTTTTTTTTCCAGATACCACAATGATAAATTACCGTAAGAACACCCCCAACTTTTACATGTGAAGAAATAAAGAAAATATTAGTGGAGTCAGTTTGTGGACTTAGTGCACTGTAGGCAGTTTGCGAGCACACAAATGGTTCCTGCCAATTAATCTATTTTTAAATATTTTATCTCAGCATGGTCAGTGATAATACTGAACTCATTTAAATTATCCTCTTCAAAACTATTTAAAGTGTACAATTTCTTCAGACTAATTATTACATTACTATCCAGCCAAACAAGCCACAACTTACAAGTGATTAGTGTTTTCATGTTACAAAAAAAGCCCCACAGAAGATCAAAGATCTGCTTCCACAGGCAGATCTACCTGACATGCCTGACATGACTTCCCATTTCTTCCTAGTTCATCTCTTTCAAAGTCTGAAGACAGAATCTTACTGTTAGTTTAGTTTTTCAGCCCTTCTATTTTTATTATACATGTTTTCAGGTTGTGGGAAAACCTACCTGCAGGATCTGTTAAACTAATTCTATGGATTCAGTCTAGTAAGTTTACTGCTAAACGCACCAGACATTAAATTAATTTCTAAAGAGCAGGGGAACCACCCCCACTTCGGCAACACAAGTTTCTTCTTAGTAGTGCTCTTTTGGGAAAGGCAGAGGAATATCCATTATATGGTGTCTAGATGTACCATTTAATGCTAACTTATAAACAGTTACCAGTTAATAGTAACTAGTAATGATACTTACTTTTACAAATTTACCATGGAGAAGATATGGAGACTGGAAGTCATGCTGACAATTGGAATAAGCCATTCCTAACCCCATCCCTGACCCAAAAGCGATAGGCCATGTCTTTCCTGTGGGGGAAGGCAAGCAGACAAAAAAAGTAAAAGTCAAGAAAAGCTGTTAGTTTCACATGGCAGTGATAGCATTGTTAAATAAGCACCAAGAAAGAATAAATTACTGGAAGATGCATATTAGGCATTTTCAAGTTCTACGAGTCCTAAAATCGGCTAAAAACCAGACCACTTCAGAAGAACAACAAAAATAACAGTGAGTAAGACATCATATTTAGAATTTAATGGAGAGCAATCTTTGAATTCAAGATATTACTGAAAATTATTCTGTTACCAAAGCATAACTAAAAAAGAATTTAAGATCAGTTTTAAAACCCTGGCAAGACTGGCATAAACTGATGTCTAGACACATGGCTCCAGTAATTTGGTTCAGGGTTTCCTGCAATTCTAGAATTTGAGCTGAGCACAGTAGGAGCTTAGAGAGATGCCGCATGTAACAACCTTGTTACACAACAGTTAAAAGTTTAGGTAACTCCATTTCAACTGAAAAGACATGACCAATAATGAAAGAATTGGTCTAACATGCTGACTAAGTTTTACATGCCTCAAAGATTTCTTGGTTTTAAACTGCACCTACAACAGACAGAAATTAGGAAACCAGGCAGTCAAGATTACTGCAGTATACTTACTTTTGAAGAAGATGACTGAGAAAACAATTCCTAATCCAAATCCAGCACCTGTAAGAAGAAATGCAGCGAGTGAGGACTAAGATAATGCAAAGTAATAGAAAATGATTTAGTTCTTTACAGTAATTCTTTGTTCCAACTCAGGAATATCAGACTATATGTTATTTCAGCACACCAAACAAAAATGTTCTTAAATAGCAATTCTGAAAAAAATAATTCTTGTTTTCTTGAGTAATTGTAAGCAGCTAATTCAGATTAGAATCCCAACATATACAAGAACATCATTAGAAAGATTTGGGAAACAAACCAGACTCTCATCCCAGGGAAAGTTCCTGAATTTCTGTCACCATCTACAATGTGGAATGAAGATTTATTTGGCTCATTGTCAGCAAATGAGAAACACTTAAATGAAAACTTATTGTGTCCTTGAGCTTTAGATTTTGCAGATTAATATCTTATTGTATTTCGTTTATCTCACTACTTTAACTACTTCAATGTGTGTCCTGAGGGCAGCAAAACTTTGATGCTTTGTGTTACCCTATACCTTGCAAAAGAAAGCTCCAGGCTGCTTATCTTTCACATCCACAACATTCATTATGGAGCATATTTAAACACATTAGGAATGAATGACTTTTCACTTCCTTATACTATATATAGAAATAACTGCAGCAGTTGAAAAAAATTTATCCAAGCACCATTAAAGAACTCGGCTGGCATATTTTAAAATAATTTTTGCTTTCCTTGGAAGGTGCGCTTATGATTTTTTGCAAGAAGTCAGGCAAGTCTGCAAAACTCCTCTCACAACCCAATAAATGTAACAGTGAAAACTTTGAGCTCAGTGGGTAAATGCTACCTTTAATTATATCCACTAAAGTCAAGAATTTTAGATAAGGCGCAGAAGTACAGAAGTTAAAAAAGGAAAAGAAAAAAAATCAGTCATGCATATGCTCATTAAAAAAATACCTAACAAGTTTCAGGTTTATTTTGCAGCAAACACATCCTGTTATGGGTTTCAATTCTCTCCTTTCAATACAAGAAATCTAACTTAAGTATAACAAGGTTTATTAATTAAAAGACATACTTTTTTTTTTTTTTTAAATATTCCTAAAAGCATGTGATCCTTATTTAAGCTCCTGTTGAACGCATTACTAAGTGGGTTGAGTCCAGAACAATGCCAAAGAATCCTATACCCTCTTGGCGTATAGGAGTACGTTTCTTTTTTTCAAGTTTCCTTCTGCTCTTTAAACCTTTTTCCCTGCAAAAAGTATACTAATGGTAGCTCCTATTGAGGCACAGATTATTGAAACAATATTCACTGCACTACCTAGTGAATTAACTAAGTACCCCACTCTTTTCATTGATTAAAAAATCTCAAATATTAGAACAGAGATGACCAAACAGATGATCTGAGCAAACCCCCTTATGTTTACTCTCCTGTTAGGACTTCACTATCCATATTTACTGAGAGCTAGAAATCAGAGCTGCTTTTGAAAACTCTTTTCATTTTACTACACGTTTTCATACCTCCAATTGTGACAGCGGTAACTACTTTACCAGGTCATTACAACTTTGGAGTAGGCTTACGAAACATGCAACTGCAGGGAAGAACTTTGACCGCCTGCCAAGTGGTCCTGACATAACTCCCCCAGACATTTTAGAAACTGAGCATTTTGCAGAAGGTCAGGTTTTCACTCTAATCATTCGCACAGCTAAGGGAAAGTCTCAGTTCCTCAGATGTCTGGTCAGAGCTTCAAGCTTTTTCTGCATTTCAGACCGTAAGAGATACACTACTTGGAGCATCTCGTATAAACAGCTAACTACTCATACTGTGTCACTGACCAGCATTTATATGCAGACTGGAAGAGACATCATGCATTACTAAGAGCAGCAGTTCATCCGTGCTAATTCCTCCACTCCCCCTCCCCAAGTAGAGCCTTCCTGCTGTACCTTTGCTATAATACAGCTGGTGTTGGCTCTCGCAGAATGTTTATGCTATTAAGGATAATTACTATCTTCAAGAATTCATCCAACGGACAACTGTTTGGCCCTCTGACCTGACTCCCTCTGCCAGTCTTTTCCTACAATACATAGTTATGCTGCCTTTTTGTTTTGGGCTGTTGTACTGTAGGTCTGAAAAGGACTTTCTGGAGGTAATTACTTTCTGTTCAGACAGCACTAGGCGTTGTTTGAACTGTCCGGTTCAGAAGGCCTGTCATGCAGTGAATGATACTGGTCCTACGCTTCCTGTCCAAGAAAAGATCCCCTCTGCCAATCCAAACAGTTTAGCTAATCAATGAGAAATGATTTACAGGATGACAAATTCTGCATCATCTCGATGCAGAGCCCAGGCAGTTTCTAATGTCACCACATTTTCCACGTTACCAGTCAAACCCACATTCTTCTTACCAGAGTGGTGGTAAACTGCTTACTTTCTTGTCTTAAGAGAAGTCTGCACTAAGGAAGCAGCTATAGTTAATACAGTTCCTTTCCATCTACATCCAGAAATCTTCATTATCTTGTATTCTCTTCACCTCCTTCAGATGCTCTTTCACATTACACCCCCGTTTGTAAGGGCTCCACACAGATGCCGTCAATGCTGCTTCCTGTTGGCCATGGGGGAAGCTACAGGATACACTTAAAGGTGAAAAATTTATTATTTCTGCCAACTGCAATTCAGCCTAAGCCTAAAACAAAACCTAGGTCTTCCCCCACACTAATACCCAACACCACTGTTAAGCAGATGTGGTCCAGCATGACTGACTTGTTAAGACAGAATGGTCTTTCCTAAGAAAGCTTTTTTCTGAAGTAGTGATAAGCCTGGTTCTAGGGAAGGGATTCTTCTTTTTCATGAAAATGCACAGTGTCAATTTTAGAGACTATCACTGCACCCTATTCCAGCAGGAAGGGGAGTACAGTGGCTGATTAGTTTTAAAAGATAATGGTAAGATATCTAGGGCCTCGCTTTAAGGAATGAAAATGCTATAGAGAAGGAAAGGAGGAGATCTGACAGCTAATGGGGTTTTGTTTTCTGTACAAGAAGACAACCTGAGAAACAAAGCCAAAAAAGTACTGTAGCTTCCCTCATCCCAAAGTCAGTTCGGTTCATTCCTTCTCTTACTGAGGAACAGACTACAGTCTATGCTGAAAACTGTTGCTGATCGCAACACCCAATCTACAAGAAATGCTCAGATCTGCCCCCTCACGTCAGCCAGTGCATATACAGCATTTGCTCTTTTCTACTTGCTTTTAACATTTAAGCATTGGTTTTAACTTAAAACCAGAAGCTTTAGCTACATGTAATTTCTTAGCCCATCTGGTTAAGAACCTATTTCTGTGGATACTTTGTCACTCATCTTCATTCCACTAGAAAGTATTTGTGGTTATGTGGTCATTTCCTGTGTCTCCAGGACCAAGGGAGAGCGAAACCATCTTGTCTTGGAAGCAAAGTAACGCGTTTCACTTTAATTCTATATAAAGTTACACCAGAGATAAACAATGGCAGAGCTGTTGATGAGTTTTACAGGTTTAAGTTCTCACATGCTCAATTTCCTTTTAAAGAGGCAACATGTTGCTTCAAAGAGCCTCCCACCTGACCAGGGGACACTCAGTCTGCAGCTGTTTCTACTAAAGATCAGCACCTCTAGGCCAGGCTTTAACTTCATAACAATAAAACATGAAAGGTTTATCTTACAATAAAAACAAACGAACATGGAAAAGCTAAGGGCTTGATCCAYGCCGGGCACATTTTCCCTCCTTTTCTTGCATGACAGACTCTTTGGAGGAAAAGGCCACAGGAAAGAGTACAACGCATTTTTCACCTCCTCTGACAGTTTAAAATGTTTAACTAGAAAAACAGTCTCTTCCACTCTGCATCTATCATTTCAGCTTAGACTCATTTACTCAGTGTCAACAGGGGACAGGACAGTTCTGTGGACATCTTACTCCCGCTCCCCAGTAAGTGTCCCAGCCGTACGGACCAGCACAGCCACACGGAATTGGTATTAGGCAGAAAGCCCAGTCTCCGAAACTTTTTCATTCTACTTTTTTGGCTCATATACCTTCCAAGAAAAATGTCACAGTACCTCAAATCAATCTAACACACAGAAAAGCACGCGTCGTATACCCAACAGGACATCATAAAAGTGTCTCGGAGAGAAACACAAATCCTCAGGATAGGCTCCTGCCCCGTAAGAACATCTGGGAAAAGCTTTTTCTATAAATTTAATCAACAGTCCCTCCAACAGCGATACTACGCGTTCTCTCCTAGGCTACCCAAGTAGCTACAGGCTGAAGCAGCTATTAAGACTGCCACACCTAGATATACTTTTCTTCAATAGCTTGAAACTTAAAATAAAAGGATTAAAATATGCTCGTTGACATCTGGCAAATGTGTTGCTGTTGCTATAGCAGCTGGAAGTTTTTCAATTACTTAATCTGATAACAAAAAGAAAACTATTATTTTCCTCTGCCATTCCTTACACACAAATACAAAATAGAGAGCTTCAGCCTCCTCTCCTTCAGATTCTGTTATTTTACAATTAAAAGAACTAAATGACTGAAATATTATGAAGGAGCTCCTGGAAGATGGCTTCTTGTTCTAAGAAAATAGCAACCACTCTGTACAGACAAGACTCTCTAAAATAGGTCACAGACTTGTCCCAACAGAGAAGATTTCTTCCCAACTAGAAAGAGAGCTTCCATTAGGATCCAGAAAATCTATCAAGCCCAGTTAGTTTCTCTCTGGGGACAGTGACAGCAACAGCTTCAAGGTCCAACAGCAGATCTCATCCACGGGCTTGATGCACTGGAAGTTTCAAATGAGCATCAGCTTAGTCCAGCACTAAAATTTGCTTTAGGTAAGGAAATACCCAAGAAAAGTCAAGATCTTCAAAACAAACAAAAACCACAAGCAACTCTCAAACTATATTCTCCCTCCTGTTGTAGGGTGTCCCATCCTGCCCCCCTCCAATCCCACTTTAAGAAGATACAGAGACAACTGTTGTGCAAAAATGGTGAGGAGATCCTTCTTCATACACGAGGACCTTTATAGGGCAGCATTCAGCACCAGTTAGGAATCCGAGACCATGAAATCACTTATTTACGGGGAGAATTAATTTTAAGCAGACTCTTAGCAAGGTCTTTCGTGGCAGGAATCAGATTTTCTTCAAACACCAACTTTGAAGCTTTCATTCTCATCTCCCCCATTGTGTGGATTGTTTACATAGCAGAGAGAAAAATGAGCAAGGACGCTAGAAGAAAACATCATGAAACTATATACCAAGTACTTGAGGAAGAAGCAGAAAAAAAAGTGTGTTTTGTTTTCTTCTAGCATTTGACTGTAGTAACACAGAAGACTTGGAATGACAGAATATAAATATCCATATACCGTTATAACACAAAAATCCCSACATGCTTTCAGGGGCCGCTTTCACCCTTAAGCACTCCTGCAGTTCAACCGCTGCCCGAAGGCTAACCTTAGATAAACATCAGCACTTTTGCACATGGGGACACAGCAGCGGGAAGTATCGCTGATAGCCCATGATCCCCCAAGCAATCACAGTGATAGTCCCCTAGCCGGACCAGAAATTTTTCATCCTCACACCGGTGAATAAGCTGGTAAGAGGAGGGGGCACACGCATTTCCCCCCCTTTTAAAAGGGGAAGGGGAGAAGAATGGAAGCTGCTCTTTGAATAGACAGCACACCAAAGGATCTCATCAATACTGCATGAAGCTTTTAGACAAAATCAGGGTTGCACTCGCTTTAGAAGCACATATATAAGAAATCAGCAAGATACTCATAATATGGAAAAATACACCTCTGACAGAAAACTCTACCTTGTGCTACTGCAATAAAATATCCCACTAATGAAAACAATAGCATTGCTAAAAGAAAAGTTTTGCTGGAGTAAACACATCCACATTTAGGGCTTTTGCAAGCCTAACTATGAGGGTTGGCAATCACACTTCTTCACACCCATCCAACGTAGGTTGACCATTACTGACGTCTACTGGCCCAGCTAAGAAATAGAGGCAATTTAGAGCAAGAAGTGTTAAGGTGGCATCTCACTAGCAGAAATGCTAAGGGAAGAAGCCCGATCCTTCTCAAATCTCTCGCTATCAATTTATTATCACCAAGGATGTGCCAGCAGCCCTGAAAGGATTTTCCTCAGAGAATGAAATCTGATGTAACAAAGAACAAAGAGTTGTTCCCACTTACTGCTGTAACATCTCAAGGACCAAACGAGCGGTTTAGGATATCACTCAGCTAGAGTCCCCTTCCCCTGGACGGTGTCACTGTAT
The DNA here is from genome assembly GCA_035582835.1 of Phoebastria nigripes. NCBI lineage: Eukaryota > Metazoa > Chordata > Aves > Procellariiformes > Diomedeidae > Phoebastria > Phoebastria nigripes. The sequence continues at coordinate 810,165 of JAYKAV010001842.1, forward strand.
GCCACCTCCCAAAGAAGGCACAGCTGGCATCTTACCAATGCACTAATGCAGAGGACAAGGAAGTAAGTCCACTTTGGATTCATTTCCAGCAGAGGAGATCTTACGTAGTCTGGGGTTTTAAATGGCTGCACTACCAGACGGATGTCACAGCTCTTCTTTCAGGTTTTCTTGCACACCAGAAGCATTGCCAAGAGCAGGCTGGAACAAGGGTCAAGCAGGGCTTCCCCCAGCATTGCTCACAGCTTTGGTTAGTGAGCTGATCGGGCACATGTAGGCAGGGCAGAGTTTCCTGACTCAATTGGATGGCCAGCCAAGAGGAACAGCAGGATGCAATGCAGCTAGGACAAGAGAGACCTGGATTCCTAAAGATTTTCCTGCCTTTTTCTTCCAAAAGAAGATAATGGCCCCTTAATTTGTAGGCAGTCATTGTATTCAGAACTCTGCTAACAACATAACTAAATATTGCTCTTAGATTTTTGACTAAAAGCCTATTCTCTGAACAGCATTTGTCCACCTCTTCCAAATAAAACATTTTTTCGTTGGCTGTGTTGCCTCCCTGCACAGCCTAAGCCATAAGCAGTTAATATTTACACTACTTGGTCTGCCACAAGATACAACTAGTAGAATTGGATCTTCTCCTGTACAACAAAGGAAAATAACTTGGGGTTACAAACAAAGCTCACATAACAATGCAGTTGTGTACTCACATAATATTCGTGTCCTCCAGTATTAAAAACAAAATCCCAAATGAAGAACAAGTCTTTTGACCTGGTAGCTAAGATTAGATGGCCACATTACAATTGCCAAGCAAAAAACACTTCAAAACAGGAATTTCAGGATTTTTGTATATTTAGAGAAAGTCTAATCCAGTTTTCAGAAAGTATAATCAAATTTTATCATTAGATAGACTGACTTTATCCTATTCATAACCATGTGAAGGATTATTTAAAAATACTGACATTGCAATCCATACAATGATTCTTTCTGAAATATTCAATCTGTGGAATGACACAMACAATACAATTTCACCCTTGCCATTAACAGAAACAGCTATTCAAGCAGGCCAGATGATGCAAGCCAGAAGAAATCATGTAACAGTTGCAGGAGAACTGAAAGTGCCCTTTTCTCTTAAAAAATTTCTATTAAATGGAAATTAGAAGCGTTTTATTTTCAGATGTCAAAACAGAGGATTAGAGGAAAACGAACATTAGTACACTGGGTTATCTACAAGCTTCCAGGCTGAATTTTGGTCAAACACAGACATACACATCAAAACATTTGTCTCCTGCAAAAAAAATGAACTTCAGCACAGCAAATTAACACACAAGCCAAGAAGCAAACAGCTTTCCTAGGATTACCTTTCAATATCAGGTAAATTACAGTGTTCAACTCATTTAAAACTACAACAGTTTCAAAACAAACCAAGACACAGAGGCACGCAAATCTCCCTTCCCTTACACACAGACTCTTTGTTGCCTCCCCATTCCCTGGAAATGGCATATAATAATAATTTGTCCAAAATTATAGCCTTGCAGAGAAAAAAACAACTCTGTCAGTCCTTCATGAGTAATTGTCTTTCCAAATAAACAGGTATGAACTATCAATCAGTTAAACAAACAAGCAAACTCTTTAAACAGGGTTTGAAGCCGGTAGGGTGAAAGAAGACCACAATACTATTTACTTCCCCATCTCTTCTCTGGAGAGCTCTACTGATAAAAAGGAAGAAACAGTTGTGAAGGCTGGAGAAGACACAGGAGTTTATAAAGCTTTGCAAGCTGGGAAGAAAAAGAAAGCCTCTGTAGTTTGATTCTCCTTCCCCACACACGAAACAAGCAACTTTTCTGATGGGTAAGAAAAATCAATATCAGGAAGAAAGACAGAACAGAAAGTTAAATTATTTAAATGACTGCACAGGTGAAAAGTCTTGAGAACAGTGCGAAGCCRGAGCCAGCGTGATCTGGATCGCTCATCAGAGAAACCGCCTGGTCAGCCAAGAAAGCACAACACAGCCCACTACACACAAACACTGTGGTTACAGCTAGATTTAGAAAGGGAAGGGGAACAAAAATACCTAGACCCATCCTCATCATTAGCAGAACAAATAAATGTCAGTCCTAATAAAAAGGAGGTGAGCACATAAACTCCATTTAACAATGTTTCGATGTTTTGTGCAGGCATACAGAGGTTTACAGTACTTAACTCTTTGAAATTAAATACTGTCTTAACAACGCCTGACAACATATTCTGTTTTGAACTAACAGGAAAAAGAAAGAGTTTTAATACTAAATTACAAGATGCACACAGGTAGTGACCAAGAGGTCAAAAATATAATACAGCATTTCAAAAGACGTAACATAAGATAAACATATATTTTGGACATTTTAATGGCAGGAGATCAAGTTTCTTCCAGGAGCTTGATCTCCAATTAAAACTTCAAACTACAAACAACACAACCAACTACAAATACACTGGCTTACGCAACTGTAGTGGAAAGCCTGACAGACTAATACAAGATAGGACAGGCTGCACAGCCCCCAGCTATTATTTAAAAACATACTATTGCTAATAAAGTCATCCTGATAGCTGCTACCTCCCCTTCTCACTCTCTTCTGTTTCCCATGTCCCTCCAGCCCTCAAATTAATCCACAGCAGTTATCTGTCTCTACAGTTCTCAGACACTGGAAAACTGTCACGCGTGCAAGGCTTCAGAAATTCAGTGCTTTCCTTTATTTACCAGGTCTGGAATGGGAAAACACAGGGCTAATCACAATGTTTGTTTTTCCCCAGCCATTGGCTGGAAAGATCTCTCTTGCACTAGCGCTCAGGAAGGATGTAAAGGAATGTACGGGAAGGAAACTGCAGCCACCAAAAGGAAAAGTCCGACAAAGAAGTGAGGATTTGGTAAACTTCTATATCCCACATAACAAGCAACAAAATTCTCAAGTAAAAAGTTTATTTTCTTTCTTTCTTTCCAGTATAACAACCGCCCTTGATAGTTTATTGGAAACTCCAGCAAACTTTGCAGCAGTATTACAAAAACAATCATCACAACCACGCAGGTTTTYAAAGTCCCTGCAGAGAAAACAATCATTTCCACTGAGATAGTCCGAGAARGTTTGTGTTATCAGCACTCCGTTAACAGTTTGCATAGCTAGGCCACTGACTCACTTCACATTTAAAGGCCATCATCATCTTCAGTCACAAACTACTGGAGTACGAAGCAACTTCTGGGTTGTTCCGACTTCCAAAGTTCATACCAAGTCATTTGTTGTTAATGCCACGGAGGAGGTTGCCAGCACAGACGCTTCAGTTACTGGATCAATCGTAAAAGCACACAAAACAGAAAAATGCCATCACGCATGAAGAGAAACATGTGTCTGAGGCCATCACACTGGGTTTAGTGCTAAGAAGCACTAAATTGAAGAGCTGCAGCCCATGTGCCCTTTTTGGGCAACCTAATGAAAAACATGAGTTTTACTGAGACCTCTACTCAATGCCATCATGAAGCTAACACTGGGAATCCTTGGTCTAGAGCACTAGCACAGAAAGTCTAAGCACATTTTCTTTCTTCTGTTGCCACTTTAGGATGGAAGAAAACACCAAATTAAAACAAAAGGCCTGCTGAAGAGACGTGCTGCATCGTAATCAACCCTGTATCCACTTCTTTCAGCCTCCCGGAGATACTTTCCACGTACAGGATTCCTACATGTACATGTACAGCTGCAGCATGGAACAAGTTCTTGTATATAATTTGGCATACTTAATATTTTATGATAAAGCAACCAATGCTATGGAAACATAAACATATCTGGATATGTTTGTCAGACAAACCTGAATAGAATTTCATAAGGCAAAACACTGGTCTGGAGCACTTGACGCTTTTCAAAGGCCTGTTATAAACAATGGAAGTTTCAGTTTACTTAAAATTATTAAACATCTTTTCTAATGGAAAAGTATTAGGCAACTAAAACCCTGAGTTCCTCATCAGCTTTCAAGCATAAGGCCACTACAGCAACAAGAAATAAACATCCACATTTCTCAGATATTATTCATGGTTCTAAAAGAGACTTCTGCACCAACATGGAACGCATACCTTTCATGTCAGATACTTCACTTCTTGCTCTATACATTGCATTTAAAGATTCGCTTTGGTATATACACTTCATAAAGSCACAACCTCTGTCTAGTCGATTTGCCAGCCTGTCACATGAAGAGCACTGAACTGCGCATACACAGTTACAATCACTCATAAAACTCACAGTTCTAAGTGAAACGTTATGAATGGTTTGTTGCAGATCTGAAGCACTGCAGACATGTGTCCTAACGTTAAGGACAAATATGCATGGAAGAAAACCAACGGAACTGTTCACCTACTTAAAGAAAAGGCACAACTGTCTGCAGGGTTGGGACAGCGGACGGAAAGCTTCTCAATGTCAACCTGCRCACACTGCACTAAGTAACACATGCCAAAGCTATCAGTGTGTCACACTGCATACTGCTTTTAATAAACACAGCCCACCTCGTACACTGAGTGATGTGAACAGCTCTGCAGAAACAGATTTCGAAAACCAAGCCATCGTCATAGCGAAACTAAAGGCGGGCAAGGTCGTRGCACTGAAGCACCCGGTCATGCCTACCGGGGGCCCATTCATTCAGGGCGGGAGGCGAGCCGCTGGCCGCGGAGCTCAGCGCAGAGGGAGATTTCCTTCGGAAACCTCTCATCTTCAACAGAGGGAGCGACCAGAGGTCAAAAACGACCCTCCGCTACCGAATCCCGGGTAAGACGGGGCCGGGCCGGGGAGAAGAGCCCCGGGGCGGCCGTGGGAGCGGGCCCGGCGGGGGTCCGTGCCCGCGGCCAAGGTCACCTTGCCAGGCCCGGGGCCGCCCGGCTCCCTCCCGCCGCGCCTGTCCCCGACCCCCGGGGCCCTACGCTGAGAGCGGAGTCGCACGACTCCCCGCCGCCCCGCCCGGGCCCACAGCGCGGCGAGGCCGCCGCCGACCTAGGCCGGGCCCGGAGCGGCGGGGGGCACCGGGCCTCACAGGGCCCTTCCTCGCCGGGCCCGGCCGCGCCGCGGGTCCGGGCGAACGGCGGCCCTCCCAACCCCGGGGCACCCGGTCGGCCACCACCGCCCCTCCCCGGGTCCTCCCCCTCCGCCCTGCCCTCCCCGCCCTTACCCAGCTTGACGGCGGAGTCCGCCAGACACCGGTCCCACTTCCTGCCCAGCTCGCCCTCCGACGCCATCTTGGACGTCCCCTCCCACCTCAGGCCGTGCCCTCGCCTCCTCCCCCGCACAACTCTCGCGAGATCTGCCGGCGCGGGCAAGCGGYGGCGCGCCAGATCTCGCGAGATTTCCCCCCGGCCCGGCCCGGCCGCCGTTGTCAAGGTTACCGGCGGGAGGGCGCGATGGCCGCCGCGCTCAACCTTGGGCCGGGCCCAAAAGCCCGCTTTTCCCCGTAGGACCCGGCCCACCACAGCCCCAGCCCTTCCTGAGCCCCATCTCCTCAGCCAGGGCTCCCGCTGTGTCCTTGTGAGGCCTCGTATCCCTCAGCCTAAGGGAGGATCCCCATCCTCTCAGAGGCCCCCGGCTTGGGCCCACCCTCGTCGACCTGCTCCCCTCAGGGCTCTCACCTCATCCTTGGTAAGAGCTAAATCTTTGCTGTAGGGTCCCATCTCTCCCACTGCAGGGTTGGGTATATCCTGCTGGATATGCATTCCCATGTAGGTTTTCCCTCACCGAGGCTCGCAGAGGTGCTGCATCCTACACAGCTCCTGTATCTTTGCTGGCTGTCCTCAACGTCTCTTCAGGGCCTGAAATGAGGTACAGGTGTGTGAAAAAACCAGCTGTTGCCAATCCCTATCCACGTCCCAGGGATCACCTCTTTTACTTAAAAGCAGCCTAGGCTCCACACCTTCTTGTTTAATGGGGAAARGGAGCTGAATAATATCAGGAAGAAAAGAATGTCATAGTCAAGAAGTTATTCCATACAATAGGATGCTAATATTAGAGTAAGGAGTTGTGGGAAGGGTTCTCAATGATTTATGTGTCTTTGGCACATCCTGAAGTGTGCTACAGCGTTGTGGAACCAGGAATGTAAGTGTGAATAGTTTCAAACTTACTGTCATAAGCTTTATATTGCAAATGTTGTGTAGGCTTTCTGGAAGTCATTCTCCAGAAGCCTTGTGAAAAAATACAGAGTGTTTTTCAAGTAATAATGTCCCCATTCACACTTGGTAAGGCAATTTTTAGCTGCGATTACTTGTTTTGATTTCTCCAAGTTCTGACAGTTTTCTTTATCAAGTTGGAGAGGAGGAAGCTCTACTGCTTTATAAAACTGGAAGTTCTTTAAAAAGTCAATTAAAGACTAAAGCAACAAATAGACAAAACTCTGAAGTTGGCAAAAATTTTCTGAAGTTATTATTGTTTGTGGTCTTTCATTTGTCTTAAAAGTATAACTGGTTTTGATCTAGAGCAATGATGAAAGATTTTTCCTATATTTGGTTTAGTTCAACTCCTTCATGTATCACTAAACAATCACAATTGCCTATTACTTTTACGTAGTTAAAAAATCTAAATGGCTTTTTTAAACTTTTTTTGGAAAGCACATGGTTAAACTAAGCCCTTGCAGGTTCAGGATGTTTCCCTGGAGAAGGCAGTTCTTGTTCTTCTGTAAAGGGAACCTTCTTTTCTCCTCCTCCCCCTGCAATTTATTCAAATCAGCTTGCGTTGCGGCATAGTCGGTATCACAAATAGAACCATGCATCAAGTTACTTATAAAAATACCAACAGGATCAAGCAGTTTTTTCCCTGACCGGATAAATAAGTGTTTTCTGAAACCACTGACCCAGTGGTATGTCCCAATGTGCCAGCTCCACCCTCCCATTTCCAAACAGCTCTGGAAAATATCAGGAGGGGAAAGATACTTGAATTCTCCAGATAATTCTTTAATTTTTTTCCCCCAAATTAAATTCCAGAAATTGGTGTTTAAAAACAACCCAGAAATGCAGTCTTCTCTTTAGCAAAAACAAATACCTGGTGCAGGCCAATGTGTAGTCTCACTTCACACTTACTCATTTTCAGACTGTTAGGCTCACTGGAAAGCGCCGTTTCTTCAGGGATGAAGGAGCGGTGGTGAGCTGTTGGACTGTAAGGCGCTTCATAAAGGGTCGTGTTGCTGTGTAATGGGTCTTGATGTATTTTCACTGCCTTGCGTCAGGAACCTGGTGCATTAAACCCTTTCTAAGGAGATGGAATAGTTCAGTATAATTGTTTTGAACATCCAACTTCCTTCTGAGAAATCAGTCTGCTTCTTTTAAATCCCGGAGTCACTGAGTGATCAGAGGGGGCTCTGGAAAACATTATCCATTAAGGATCTAGAGCACATTCTCTGTACCCCTTCCCCACCCCAGGGAAAGATTAAGGCAGGAGGGAATGTGTCCAAAGACAGCCTTTTCTCTCTATTGCTATAGTTACTTGGCAATTAGACCCTCTCAGTGTAATATTGAGTATTTATTATTGTATGACTCCAAGGTGATGTTTAGAACATGCGGTTTTGAAAAACCTTTTTTGCATTTTACAGCCCAGCATGTGCTGTCCCAGGGTTCCTTCCCTCCCTTCTCCCCTCACACACTCTTCTCCTTTCTTTCCAGTAAATAAATACATGAAAAAATAGAGGCGGCTGAAATGAAGCCAGAAAGCTTAAAAAAAATCCCTGCCTTTCTCTGATGGAAGTCAACTTTTAGTAGGTTCAGACCTTGTATCACCAGTTTTCTTAACTATATACCTAACTTGAGTTGTGTATTAAATTAGTAAGACTACTCACAGACTAAAAGTTAGGCATTCACTTAAATAAACTGCTGGTTAGTTTTTCAACAGATGGCCATCAAACAAGCTAGAGGCAGAACTGGGAATCTAAGATGAATAAGTACCACTATTATTCTTCAAAATTGCTTATTTCCCTGGTGTCTAGTGGAAGAAGCCATGCAGAGGGCACATCCATACGCACACGTGGAGGTGACGAGCTTCTCTGGGGCTGCACCAGCCAGAATTCAAAGCCCCTTTTCAACATAACAGACTTTCTTTTCTTTTAACTGTTAGCCCTAGCTTTTACATAGCGCAGTATAGGACGGTTCACCCTCACCCAAATAGTTTTATTTTTAAAACTTCCAAGCAAGTTTCTTGTAAATCTTGATCCTTCCCCAGGATGAGTGTATCGCCTCTTACCCTGTTTTTTCACAGAATCCTATAGCATCCCTCCTGTCAGTTCCCCACCGGATACTAATAAGCTCTTGATCTCCTCTTTTCCAAAGAATAGACATGTAAGTTCTCCCATAGTTTTAAATAACATGAATCACCTCCCACACACGCACATTTCTTTTTTTTTTTTTTCTGCCAAGAGTAGCAGTGATCTGCATAGGAAGACAGCAGTGTAGGAGTTATCTGCTTGAAATGGTTGACACAGCCTTGGTAGTGGGCCCCCACTTTGCTGTCTGTACTTCCAGAACGCTTCTTTCATGTTACAGAGAGAATCAGACCTGGGCAGGAAACTTCAACTCTCGGTCTCCACTCCGGTTTGTCGGGTTTTTTTCCTCACAGATACAAGCCGCATTCACCAGCAGATACTGATGCTTATTTTTCTCTTTGAAAGCCTTCTTGCTATCCAAGCAACAACAAAAAAAGTCTAAGTCCGAAGTCTGAGGAAAAAGAAACTCCTCCTCAGCAGGACTTTGCCCTAAAATGGGAAAAGTGCCAGAGACTCCATTAAGTCTACTTTGCTATTCTTATTGATTTTATGTGGAAGGCAGTCGGATACTGTGGGCATGAACAATAGTCTAAAGGCTGAGGTAGACTTGCATTAGGAGAGACAGCTTGTGATGCAGAGTGAAATATCATTCAGTCTTTTCATGGTGATCACATTCACGTTAATAAGCGAGTCCATTTTGTGTCTGTGCTAATGCATTTTCATGCCAGTTTTGCAAAGCTGATGTAATGTTATATTCAGTAGCGTGGTACTGCTGGTTACAGTTGTCAGGTACGGCTGATTGAAGTGGAACTTTGAAAAATGGAACAAGATGTGTCACAGCTCGTTGTGCTAATTCTGCTTTAAGCTGCTTTTGCCGTGAATATGAAGTTTGCCCCAAAAATCTCTGGAGGAAAGCACTTGCGTGGAAACACTGATCTGAGATTTTGCTAACTCTTATGTTACAGGCATAAGCACCGCTATGACATTTCTCGTCTTTACTTGAGGTGTACTATTTTGTGATAATTTTTTAGTTTAGTAGTAGAAATAGGAAAAGAACTAATGCACTGTATTGATAGAGATTTTCTAATGAATGAGCCTGCGAAAGAGTGTTCTTTTTCAGCTCTTTAAGTATGTTTTTCCATTCGTCCATGTCACTGGCTAATTCTATACAGATTCTAACTAGTGAACCATGACTATTGTATTAAGAAAGAATCCAGGCCCTTACAATTCTTTTGGCTGGTATATTAGCAAGCTTCAAATGAAGTGCAATGTGTCAAGGAAAAAGTAAGGGAATGGAAAGTTTTGTTTTTCTGGTGCATTTAATCAGCTTCTCCTTGATTCTTTTTTAATGACACGCTGCAGACATTATTATTACAGTTAATGACCAAGTTTGACAAGAATGTTCTCAATACTCTCTTTGCTCAGGCTAAAGACATTTCTGAAAGCTCCCGTCCATCAAGCTTTCTGTGCTTAAAATACAAAGTTAAAAGAGCAGTCGCAAGCACAGAAACAAACAGCATCCTAGGATATGCAACTAAGTGGAACGTGCTGGAAAACTAGCAATCCCAGTAGTCCTGCAGACCACTATTCTGAACTGATATTTGAAAAAATGCCTCATAGTCCTTTTCTGAACAAGCATTGCTGGGTTTCTTGAGGTGGGATTTCAGATATGTCTCAGTCACATTTGCCCATCTTGTATTAAACATTTTGTGGAATACAGTTGGGTTGAAACACTGGTGCAGGTTGCCCAGAGAGGTGGTAGATGCCCCATCCCTGGAAACATTCAAGGTCAGGTTGGACGGCGCTCTGAGCAACCTGATCTGCTTGAAGATGTCCCTGTCCATGGCAGGGGGGTTGGAGTAGATGACCTTTTAAGGTCCCTTCCACCCCAAACTGATGATGATTCTATGATTCTGTGAAATCTGTGGGACGTGTGAAAACAGTGTGGCCGTAAAAAACTCCAAGGCGTGTCCAGACACAGTGTTCTCAAAATGTGGGTAGGTACTTTTGGAATGAAATAAAGCAATTGTTAGTAGTGGATGAGGATGTTACTTTATATGTGGGGAAAAAAAAAAATTATTCTGTGTCCAAGACACAGACCCAGATTGCAGAGATGAGACTTTTTAACATGACTCTCTGCTAAATCCCCTCTCTGTGCATGTTGGTTTCAGCTGAGTGGCTCAGTCTGTGAAAGAGGGATATGGGACATCATTTGGTCTTACCTATTTAGGCAAAACAATTACAAGAAAATGGTCAAAGCCAGAATAACCTCGTGCCCCTAGTAATATGCGTGCTTGAGTGATGTGTGATCTTCAGTTTCTCTGCTGTTACTGTGACAGTGCTGCACTGGTAGTGGAATGTCTCATTTTTGGCCAGTATATGGATGTCTTAGGCTGCTAGGTTTATTGTCTTTTACATTAACCACATGAGCAGATCTGCTTGGGTGCTGATGAATTGGAAGAAAGTCTGGTTTTAGCATTCTTGGTGGTGGTGGGGAATGCCTCAAACCTCACACTAAATGGGCAATATGTTGTTTTTCATTAAGCATGGTATTTTGATTTACTCATCAGCTCCTGCAGTGAATGGGGAAACTCTTAAAACCTTTATATTCCAAGAGTACCCTCAGCAAAGTTGCTTTGGAATCGGGAGGGAGGCTTTTTTTTATTGTTTGTGTGCTATTTTGACAGTGTGTACAAAGATCTCCATAGTGAGAACTATGTGTGGCTTGAATACGGAATTCCAAGACATTGGGTAGTGTTGTAGGTACCTTTTTCCTATATTAGTTTCCAAGAAATGCTCAGTTTTCAGCCTCAAATCAAGTGATGCTGCTGGTTTACTGACTCTGACTAATAAAACCCAGCAAGCTAAACTTTACTGTTGCTGGAAGACTCTTGCAGCAGTAAATTCAATTTATGAGAACCCCTAATAAAAGTTTACATATCTTTCAAGTGCCACAAGCTTGACATGAAAGAAAATGGGCAATCTGACCTAAAAAAAGCTCAAGATGTCTTTTTCTTTAATAGAAAAATGAATATTCAGTGAAGCATGAATGTTTTCTCTAGGACCTTGTTTCTAAGCATGTTTTCACAGTCACTCTTGGTCCTGGCTAAACACTGGAATAAACAAAATGAATAGCATTTCACCATGCATGCAGGAGGATAAAATAAAAAACACATCGTGTTGGACCACAAATGAAGTTCTGGCTAAACGTGAAAAGTACTTTGTAATGCTAATAAGTATTTATCCTTTTGCTTCCTTGAATATAATCAAATGTACAGGGAAAGCACATGTATTTTATAGTTGCTGATTGCAAGATCAAAAGCCTTGTTATTAATTGCATATGAATCTGATGATGTAGGGCCGTTAAGCCGTCAACTGACATCATTGTTTGCTTCCTTTGTTTATAGACCCTCGTTTTAAAGATGTGTAGTGCCTGACACGAAGCCTTTTGAGCACACTCTTTTCTGTTTAGGTGGGCGATTCCATGYCAGGAGGTGTGGGAAATGCCTGTAGCGCAGGTTAATGCTACCTCACAGCACTCAGATTTATCGAATGTCTCTGAATTTGCTGTATTTGGTGTCAGCCCCTCCACGAATCACAACAGGAGGCAGGATGGCTACAACTGTAGTTACATACGCGGAGCCTTCTGCCTGCTGAGATCCACTCCATGCTGCAAATTGCAGCCTACCAGGGAGAGTCTGGTCCTACATCTTAATAAACAAACAAAAAAAAATTCCCTTAAGCATGTCCTGCTATAAACAAGCAAAGCAAGCAGCTGGTCCTCATTTGAAAAGATGTTACATCAATTTCAAAAGGAATCTGCAGATCTTCTTAATGCAAATATTTCTGGGAAAACAAAAAGCAGCTGTTTATTCTTCTTTATACCTATTAGCAGGAAAACAAAATCCAGGATGCTTCTATTTCTTCTGCTAAGAAAAACATCCTCTTGGCCTCAACATTCATTTGGATCTCAAATTGTTTAAAATATACTGGGCTGCATAATTCTGCTTTTGCTCTGCTTCTTCAGCAAGCAGCTAGAAACAGTTTCTGTTCATAACTGTAAAAGCTACTGGAAGTAGAGTAGTCATTGAATACTTTGCATGAGTTTTGTGACAAAAGTAATGAAGTTTAGAACATGCATTTTCAAATTTATCAATTCTGTCCTCCCAGACCCTGCCCCAAGGAAAACACGCGCATTAGATGTGTGGATCCCTGTAAAATGAATGAATAATTTGCCCTGTGTAATGAACAGGCTTGCTTCTCTTAATTACTGCTAGTAGGCACCTCTGAGGGAATGTAAGGACTGAAGGATCTGGGGATTGCAAAACAGAAGCCACTTCGGATTGCTGCATCTTACAAACCGGGTCTAAGGAGGTTAGGCTGACTAGTATTGGCAAAGAACTGAATTCAGAGACTCTGGAGGAGGAAATGCCTTCTGAGGTCATGAGGCCTCTCTACTAGACATGGCAAGATTATTTCCCATCTTAGGGTTTATTCGGTAGTGAGTTACTGACAGAGTTTTATGCGCTTTTGTTTGTCTGTGAAGTAATACAGCTCCTGTTTTTCTTGAGATTGTTCTACTGTTTTCTATCCTTTGCTTCCCGGGTTCATTTTGTTCCTGCACTGAAAACACCAAAGGTTTAAAAATGGCAAGAGAGGAGTGGAAGAAAGCGGGTAAAGGCTAACTTAGCAAAATGGGTAGCAGCAGATTGCCAGATAGTCATCAACACACAGGATAGCTTTGATTTTCTAATTGGTGTAAGCAGTGATAGCTGTTACGTCTGCATGTGGTCCTTTGTTGTGCAAATTCACGTTTAACAGTTATGCCTCCATGCTAGCTACTGTAACTGGATGCGTGTCCAAGCAGCTCACTTCCCTGGAAATCAAGCTTGTTCTGTTCAAACGGAAAGCTACGGCTGCTTTGCCCTGTTAAGTTAAAGGAGCGGTCAGAGTCGTTATCTCCTGTTTGGTATCTGATAGCTAGGAAAATTTAGAGTTGAGCCACAAACATCTCTGATAATGTCTGAGTGAAAAGTCAGAGCTCGGCCTTGGTCATCTCCTGCCAGAAGGACGAACCACAGTGTCACATCCAAGGGGAAAACGAAGCGGTGTGCGACTCCCCTTGTCAGCATTTCCAGTCTCTACAGCAAACTGCGGAAAGTAAGTGGAATAACAGAAGGGCTTCTGGCTCACCAGGGCCAAGTCTGCAGCGCAGGAACCAGACAGCACCAGCGGAGGGTTGTCGGGGTCCTGGCACCAAAACTCTGGTGAAACACGGGCCAAGTAATTGTTCCAAAAAAGCTGCCGAGGAAAGTGTTGTCACATAGTGAATCAGGTGCTCTCCTGGGGTAACTGGGCGAGCCGCAGCTCTTGAATGCGCAGGTCCGAGTTGAGAAGTACCAGCCTGGAGCCTGGAATCGGGATCAGTTTTACCTGAGATCACTGAAACATGAATTAGGGGAAAAAAACCTGGTTTCTTTCTGGGGCAGTCTGAGAAAAGCACAAATGTTTTATTTGCGCAGACACCCCGATCTGCTGATTCCCATCTCGCGTGTGGAGATCCGTCTCACAGCTGCCTGCGCCCTGAAGTCATCAGCGTATCTAAGCATCTGCTTCGCTTCCAGCAGGTTCCTACACGCTTCGCTGAATCAAAGGCTAAGCTTCCAGAGAAGGCTGAACACTTGCTTTTCAAATTAATTAACCCTGGCCTTAAGCAGCCAGAGGCTGACTATTTTCGTCGCTGCAGAAGCAGACGCGTGACGGGCAGCACCAGTAACGATGCTCCATCAGTCGCCTCCGTGAAGTCCAGTTTTCAGCGCTGATGATGTTGCCAAAACGTGACCTCTTCGGGCTGACGTTTGCCCCGCTAACTGCCTGCCTCGTACTGGCTTCCGTTTGACCTCGGGACCGTGCACAGGGCGTTCCCCCCAGGGACGCGCCGCCCCGCCGGGGCCGGGGCCGGGGCCGGGGCCGGGGCCGGGGCCGGCCGGCGCCAC